>CM035108.1:74418874-74694076 GCA_020205505.1 Panax japonicus | reverse complement strand
AAATTTTATTCTCAACCGTTTGATTCATAAGAAAACAAACAAGATACCTTATGAATTATGGAAAGGTCGAAAACCTTCCTATAAATATCTTCGAGTGTGGGGGTGTCTTGCAAAAGTAATTATTCCTGATCCTAAGAGGGTTAAGATAGGCCCTAAAACAGTTGATTGCATATTCATAGGTTATGCAAATAACAGTAGTGCATATCGGTTTCTTGTGCATAAATCGGACATTCCTGATATTCATGTTAATACATTTATAGAATCAAGGAATGCATCTTTCTTTGAAGATATTTTTCCATATAAGAATACACAAGAAATAAGTTCTCGTAAAAGACCTATTACTACTACGACTAGTAATCATCAAGAGTCTAATGAACAGGGAGATGAAGATGAACCTAGACGTAGTAAAAGGGTTAAGATCTCCAAGTCTTTTGGTCCTGACTTTCTAAGTTACATGCTAGAAAGTGAACCTCAAAGTGTGAAGGAAGCATTGTCTACTCCAGAAGCTTCATATTGGCAAGAAGCGATCAATAGTGAAATCGAATCCATTATGCAAAATCATACTTGGGAATTGGTGGATCTTCCACCAGGAACCAAACCATTAGGATGTAAATGGATCTTCAAAAGGAAAATGAAGGCCGATGGATCTATTGATAAATACAAAGCAAGACTTGTAACCAAAGGTTATAGGCAAAAGGAGGGACTTGATTATTTTGACACTTATTCACCAGTTACAAGGATAACATCCATTCGAATGTTAATTGCTATAGCTGCAATACACAATTTAGAAATACATCAAATGGATGTTAAAACTGCCTTTCTTAATGGTGAATTAGAGGAAGAAATTTATATGGACCAACCAGAAGGTTTTATTGCTCCTGGAAAAGAAAAGAAAGTTTGCAAGCTTGTTAAATCATTATATGGTTTGAAACAAGCACCAAAGCAATGGCATGAAAAATTTGATAATGTTATGAAATCAAATAATTTCAAAATAAATGAGTGTGACAAATGTGTATATGTCAAAAACACTCAAAGGGGATATGTAATAGTTAGTCTATACGTGGATGATATGCTAATCATTGGTAGTAATAATGATGTTATTAATGCTACCAAACAAATATTAATTAACAAGTTTGAAATGAAAGACATGGGCCTAGCAGATGTTATTCTAGGAATCAAGATTTCCAGAATATCTAATGGACTTATTATGTCTCAATCTCATTATATTGAGAAAATACTTGCAAAGTATAATAAATATGAGAAAAGTCCAGTAAGAACACCTGTTGATCCAACACTTCATCTCACTACTAATCATGGTGAAAGTATATCCCAATTAGAATATTCTCGTATAATAGGCAGTTTAATGTATTTATCAAACTGCACTCGACCAGATATATCATACTCAATAAGTAAGCTAAGTCGATATACGAGTAATCCTGGAAAAGAACATTGGAAGGCTTTAGTAAGGGTACTTAGATATCTAAGATACACTTTAACTGACGGACTGCATTATACAAGATATCACGCTGTACTTGAAGGATACAGTGATGCAAATTGGATATCTGACTCCCATGATACTAAATCCACAAGTGGATATGTGTTTACTCTGGGAGGTGCAGCAGTATCATGGAAATCCTCTAAGCAAACATGTATTGCAAGATCCACTATGGAATCTGAATTTATTGCTTTAGATAAAGCAGGAGAAGAAGCAGAATGGCTTCGTAATTTTTTGGAGGATATTCCAATTTGGCCTAAACCAGTGCCACCAATCATTATTCATTGTGATAGTCAATCAGCGATTGGTATGGCACAAAATAGTAATTATAACGGTAAGTCTAGACATATACGTCGACCTTTGGTTCATACCTTTTCAAAGAGATACATCTTTTAAAAGGGATGTACTTTTTCAAAGAGATGTATCTTTTCAAAGGGATATAACCTTTCAAAAGGGTGTAACCTTTCAAAAGGGTGTAACCTTTCAAAAGGATGTAACCTTTTGAAAGGATGTATATCTTCAAAGGGGTATTTGGAAACCTATAAATAGGTTCCTAATCTACCCAAATCAATCACTTCATCTTCAACTAATCCTTCTCAAGTTCTTCTCTTCATTCATATAAAAGTCATATAGAGTATTCATATAAGTCATAGAGAGTATTAAATATTTTGTTGGTTCGTGGAACTCTTTCATTGAAGTGCTTCTTGTGAGAGTTGAAGACCATTTTATCCTGGGAAGTAGACGTCCATTGTTCCATCCGTAAGCACCGATAGCGGGGACGAAATCTGCTTTAAGGAGAGACTGTACAACAGTTGACTTGGTTTTAAAAGTTTATCAATTACATTTTGTAAGTTGTTATTATAAAATTATTTATGTTTTAATTCTGTTTATTTAATTAGTATATAATAATAATACTTTGGGACTCACATCTGAAAGTGTCAATGCACCAATACGTCACATGCTCAATTGGTTTACTTTCGTCTCACTGTATCCCAACCCGAACAAATACTTCATATAATCTTCAAACTGAAGATCATATATCAATCCTGGTTGGACAGATTTCAGTGGCTTTATGACCCCATTTCCCATTCCATATGGGTCATCATCTCTTTTCATTTTTAATGGTTCAGCTGCAAAAACAATAATTTCAAAATTGAGAGATAAAGATAGTGCTTCTAAATACAATCACAAATAAGGCGTATCCATAATAAAAGTATACAAAATATGAAATAGCCCAAATGTCAAAATTACGAGACAATTGTTAAAACATTTGAGATTTTTCTAAAATAAAGACAATTGTTAAAACATTTAAGTTATGTCTAGTGCTTCAATTAATGTAACTCTTTAATCTAACTATAAACAATCACGAAACTGTAGGTAAGCTTTAAGTGTGATTCCTCAAGATGGTTGAATTGATAGCTTTATTCAACCTCATTATTCAAATGAGCTAACCTACAAATTCATGTGCTACACCAATAAATTGAATCGAAGACAAATTCCTTTCTACCACAAGGCAAACCTTCTTATATTTAGTTCGACTCCTAGCTACCAATTTTGAAACACTGAAAACCAACTTCACATTATAAAGTAGCTTTAAGACAAGAAAAGAATTTATTGCTATGGGTTCCAACATTTTCAAGTCATAGCTAAAGACAACTTAACAGAATGTCAATCTAATGGAAGTTAGAAGATAAAGATATTGTGCTCTTCAATTCAACCACAATTAATAAATTGGTTTAGGAAAAACAAAGCCTAGTGTGGACAAAAAATAAGACACTAGTCAAATACATCAAATAGACAAATTGGATCAACTTGATTGTCAAATACCTGAGGTCATTAGCGCTGATTTGATAGCCACTACTGACCATAATGGGCATTTTGATTTGACATATGAAGCAGCACCGACCACTATTGGAGTTGTCATTGATGTGCCAGAAACAATGTTGTATGAATGTTTTTCATTTGCTTTTTTATCTTTATCTATGAACACTTGTTTTGGTGACGACGCAGTGAGTATGACATCTCCGGGTGCACAAATATCAGGCTAAAACAATACAATTTGTTAGCATTTGTCTATGCCCTAATGGTAATACAAAGAAAATAATAGTAACTACTTTCAACAATTAAAAGAATTACAAATTATGTCATACACGGAAGTATTTGAATCAACTTGAGAAGTTTGTAAAACAAATTTGGCCCTTTTGATGAATAGTGTGACACCCCAAAATAGGTTCAATACATAATCCGCATATTCTGGGTCGCCAAGAAATACATGGTACAGAATCCAAATACAAATATTCAAATTCTAGCTTTTAAACTGTCGTACAAAATACGACCACAGTTAAACTGTGAGTTTCAATACAAATACATTTTCCATACTCCAAATCAAAGATACGTTACATAAAGGTACAGTCAATAACTGCTTTAGGAATTAAAATCTTTGAAAAATGCTCAAGGAAACCTTCGTACATGGGAGACCATGCTTCTAAGTTATAATAGATATCGTAGGACTTGAGAATTACCCTTAGTTGATCCAATAGACCCCAAAGAAGAACGAGAAGATTACTATCATGTTCATTCCAATGGTGGGTATTCTTTTGCCATATAATTATGTGATTATGTATACACCCCACCCCCACCCCACCCACCTACCCCACTCACCCCACCCCACCCCACCCCCACCCCACCCCTCACTCCACCCCCACCCCACCCCACCCACCCACCCCAAAAAAATAATATTATGTGATTATGTATACATCTCTTACCCCACACCCACCCCCATCCTACCCACCCCACCCCACCCCACCCCACTCCACCCCACCCCAAAAAATAATATTATGTGATTATGTATACACCTCTTACCCCCACTCACCCCACCCACTACCCCCCCCCACCCCACCCCACCCATACCCCCACACCCCATCCCACCCCACACCCCACCCCTCACCCCCCTCCACCCACCAAAAAATAATAATAATATGTGATTATGTATACACCTCTTATCCCCCACCCCACACCCCACCTCCCACCTCCCACCCCCCACGCCTCACGCAAAAAAAATAATATTATGTGATTATGTATACAACTTAACAGAATGTCAAGTCATAGCTAAAGACAACTTAACAGAATGTCAATCTAATGGAAGTTAGAAGATAAAGATAGTGTGCTCTTCAATTCAACCACAATTAATAAATTGGTTTAGGAAAAACAAAGCCTAGTGTGGACAAAAAATAAGACACTAGTCAAATACATCAAATAGACAAATTGGATCAACTTGATTGTCAAAATACCTGAGGTCATTAGCGCTGATTTGATAGCCACTGCTGACCATAATGGGCATTTTGATTTGACATATGAAGCAGCACCGACCACTATTGGAGTTGTCATTGATGTGCCAGAAACAATGTTGTATGAATGTTTTTCATTTGCTTTTTTATCTTTATCTATGAACACTTGTTTTGGTGACGACGCAGTGAGTATGACATCTCCGGGTGCACAAATATCAGGCTAAAACAATACAATTTGTTAGCATTTGTCTATGCCCTAATGGTAATACAAAGAAAATAATAGTAACTACTTTCAACAATTAAAAGAATTACAAATTATGTCATACACGGAAGTATTTGAATCAACTTAAGAAGTTTGTAAAACAAATTTGGCCCTTTTGATGAATAGTGTGACACCCCAAAATAGGTTCAATACATAATCCGCATATTCTGGGTCGCCAAGAAATACATGGTACAGAATCCAAATACAAATATTCAAATTCTAGCTTTTAAACTGTCGTACAAAATACGACCACAGTTAAACTGTGAGTTTCAATACAAATACATTTTCCATACTCCAAATCAAAGATACGTTACATAAAGGTACAGTCAATAACTGTTTTAGGAATTAAAATCTTTGAAAAATGCTCAAGAAAACCTTTGTACATGGGAGACCATGCTTCTAAGTTATAATAGATATCGTAGGACTTGAGAATTACCCTTGGTTGATCCAATAGACCCCAAAGAAGAACGAGAAGATTACTATCATGTTCATTCTAATGGTGGGTATTCTTTTGCCATATAATTATGTGATTATGTATACACCCCACCCCACCCCACCCCCACCCACCTACCCCCCTACCCCACCCCACGCCCACCCACGCCCACCCACCCCTCACTCCACCCCCACCCACCCCACCCCACCCCCACCCACACCCACACCCAAAAAATAATATTATGTGATTATGTATACACCCTTACCATCACCCCACCCCCACCCAAAAAAATAATATTATGTGATTATGTATACACCTCTTACCCCACACCCACTCCCATCCTACCCACCCCACCCTACCCACCCCACCCCACCCCACCCCACTCCACCCCAAAAAAATAATATTATGTGATTATGTATACACCTCTTACCCCCACTCACCCCACCCACACCCCCACCCATACCCCCACACCCCATCCCACCCCACACCCCACACCCCACCCCTCACCCCCCTCCACCCCACCAAAAAAAAATAATAATATGTGATTATGTATACACCTCTTACCCCCCACCCCACCCCCACCCCCACCTCTCACCCCCCACGCCTCACGCAAAAAAATAATATTATGTGATTATGTATATACTCCACCCCCCACTCCCCACCCCCCACCCCCACCCCCACCCCCACAAAAAAAATAATATTATGTGATTATGTATACACCTATTACCACCACCAATCAAACATGTACATGGAATATTAAAAAATTATTCCATTCCGTTCCTTATTTCATTCCCTACTCTATTGCATTTTTTCGATTCAAACGTAGCATTAGGGCCTGGCCCGGCCGCCTGGGGGAGAAAATATTCATTCCGGCCCAACTTCATCCTTATTCGGTTACCCATTTTTCCTTGATTCACTCGCCTTTTCTTCTCTGGCCTTCATATTATACAGTTTGAGATCGAAGCCTCGAGTGAAATCCTATCACAATCTCGATGGATCTTGAATTATTATTAAACCAGGCGAATGTTGAGATACCTGTTGATTATTTTGTGTCTAAGAAAAAGGAGAAGAACGGGTCTGGTGATATTGGCAATCTCCAATTCCTGGATGCCTCCAGTAATCTTGTATTTGGAGCCAATAAAGTGTGTACTCCTTACAACAGGCGCTTACTCATTGATGCTTCCGGCAATCTCCTCATCTCCCTGCATCGTAACCAGGTAAGCCTCTCTCGTCTCATGTCTATCGTGTTTCTATCGTTTCGGTCATTGAAGTCTGCAAACAACTATAGGACTATTTCAGTTTTGTTCGAGTTCTTTTTGGAATCTTAACGAATATAGAGAAATTCGAATTGAAAAATATGAAAAACTTTCAAATGTCATGAACCCTAAATCATACTTTCATACCAAGAAGAAAATTTAAAAAATCCAACAGTATACAGAAGTTGCTAGCAAACTTCCAAACGTAGATCACCCTTGAACACAATATATGATTCCTATAAGCAGATTGCAACAAAACAAGATCAGAAACCCACGGGACGGAAAAGCTTGATGATGATACTTTTAGACCCAAATTATTAAATTTACATACTTAGCAACTGTCTCTAAATCCTTCTTGGGTTCATCGCCAGGACCAGCTACTAGAAAGAATCCTGTTTTGCACAACTTCTTTCATAGGGAGAAAGGAGAAGATGTGATGAATCATCTCCTGGTGGATTACTAATTTAATTTGTAGTGTTATAATGTCCTTTTCTTCGTTGTTCCACTGTCACACCTACTTCTTCAACCGCCTTGGATGCTGAAGGAGATTGAAATTACACAACCAAAGTGAAGAAGCTCAAACGTTTTCGCGGCTAGGGGTTTGCTAAGGAACGGTTTTCTTTTTTCGTATTCATTGCAAACCCTCTTATGTGGAATGTCTAATAATAATAATTAAAATTTTAAATAAGAATAATAATAATTGTAATAATAAAATAATTATTGTAATGATAAAATAATTATTGTAATAAAAAAATAATAATGAAACTTGTTTATTATTTTATTATTACAATAAAATTATGAAACTTGCTACAGGGCTCTCTCTCTCTCAGTCAACGGGCGTGAAGTTTCTCTACTTCATTTAGCATTTGTTTAATTATTACAATTATTATTATTATTATTATTATTATTTTAATTATTTAAAATTTATTATTATTACAATAATAATTATTACAATTATTATTATTATTACAATTCCTAGTATAGTCACCAAAAAGTGTATTATGTCATCTTCACATGCATTGAAATTAGAAACGATGCTAGGTGGTTTAAATATTAGTATTACATAAATTTTAACATGATAGGTAGTTGGTCTAGTGCCTTTTGTTGAAATATAAGGTTTCTAGTTTCAGGAGGTTTGGAGTTCGATAGTTGTGAGCAACATTTTATTTTTTAAGCATGCCAAGCCTTCTGCCCTCCACGTCAGCAAATAACGGGCCACGTCAGCACAAATAACGGGTCAATGTGCACAGTCAGCATTCCGTCCGTTTTTTCGGACGGAAATTAAAAATAATGACCATTTTGTAATTTTTGAGAGTACAGTTATTCGATTGTAACAAAAATTTCGGTAACCACAATAAAAATCGGACCCTAGTACTGTGACCAAACTCGCACCCCAAACTTGTGTTACAGCCTTAGCCGGTCACTTTTGACCGGTTAAGTGAAGAAAGTGTGCGTTTTGTTACGTATAATGAAGTTTGTGGTGTACTTAGACACCTTTTTTGGTTTGGGGTGCAAAAATCAACAACAGTGTAAAATTTGGGGTGCAAATTGTCTTTTAGTCAAAAATAATTTTTGGTTTCTATTCCTAAATTTTAGGATTGAAGGACCATTACTAAATTTTATGGTTGAGAGACCATTTTGTGCTATTAACTATATATAGATAGATTGGGGATTTCGTCTAAATTATGGCAATTTGACTGAGATTAAAATATTTAAAAAGTTTGTGGACCAAATGCATGGGAAAAAAAATGCTTGTGACCAAACATGAAATTGACAATAAATTTGGGGACGATTGAAGTGGTTATCCCAAAACTTAAATTGTGTGAATTCGGTTTAGTTGTGAAAACAACAAATCGTAATTTCTTGTACTTTATAGATAGTTTATACTCCTTCCGTCCCATGATAAAAGTTCTTATTACTATTTTGGGTAGTCCCATGTTAAATGTTTATTTTTCTTTAATAACCAAACTTTTACACATATTTTTCTATTATACCCGTAACATTAAATATCTCATACTTTTCTTATTCTAATTCTCTCTCCGTATTTAATGACATTATTATGAATAATTTTGTCATTTTATTCATCTTCTTAATATGCGTGAAAAGTCCTGGTGGACTTTTATCCTGGGACGGATGGAGTAATAGTTAAATATTAAATGCAAACAAATTTTAACTTCAAATTTATATCACTTGCAAATACACCTTGCAAACGGGCCCAAAGCCTGCGGGCCGGCACGGCCCGGCTGCCAAAACTCGGGCTTTGGGCTGCCGTTTTTAAGCCCATGAAAATCCGGGCCGTTTTGGCCAGGCCCGTTTTTGGCCCGGCCCGTGGAGGCCCGGCCCGTCCGCCAACCATTAATTTTTTTTAAAAATAAAGTGTTAGGTTTTGAGGCTTAAACACAAGACTTGTAAGTAAATAAATAAGAGTTCAAATCAACTGAGCTACAACAACTATTTGTATTTAATGTAATCTTCAATATATTTTAACTATAATTGAAAATTATAATTAAGATATGTAGTTAATGTAATTTAAACAACAAATTCAAATTGCAGTAGCAAATGCAAACAAGGAAAGAATGACATTACACACAAGACAATATGAGTTTGCTCATTACAGCAAAAGCTTCAACCTTGATATAACTAATTCATATAATTCCTGACAAGTAACAATGTACAAATTAAACACTTGCTGCAAAAGATCATTCTCAGTAAGTACAATCTCTACTCTCTTAGTAGCACTCAGTAACATAAATCCAAATTATCATCATAAATAATGTTTAGGTAATTAATTAATAATACTAATTTATAATACTATTAAAATTTTAATTAATTGAGATATATATTTAATGTATGTAATTAATTAATCGTGTTTGTTTGTATTATTGTTTATTATTAATTATTTTATTATTTTTAATATTTATTATTATTATTATTTTTGGTGTAACAAAGAGTTTGCAAAAAATAAAAAAAAAATAAAAAATTAATGGCCGAAGCCCACGGGCTGGCCATTTCCAGCCCACCAAAACCCGGTCCTTTTTGGCCCGCCCCGCCCCGCCCCGCCCCGCCCCGACCGTTTGCCAGGTCTACTTGCAAGTTTTGGAATTCACATGTTCACTTTTAATTTTAGTTTGGAAAAGGTTTGAGGCCTTTTTGTGGAACTTAAGGGATAAATAAAGTAGGTTGGTATCTTTGAGCTTTTTTAGGAGAGAAAGGGCACCACTTCTTCTCCAAAGTTTCTAAAAATAAAATACTTGGAGAGAAGAGAGGTTTGTAATAATCGTATCTGACCGTGCTGATTTTCAACTTATGTTTTGAGCAAATAATGGTAAAAATACCGAAGAGAAAGCAATTTTAGCTCTCTTATCTCTCCATAAACTCCCTCTTCAGATTAGAGAAGGTCACATTTGTTGCTCTCCCATTCTCTTCTCTCCCTTCTTCTATTCCTTTCTTCTTATGAAAAAGTCTGCATTGTTACACTAAGTTTGTGAGGGTAGGCGGAATTATTAGAAAAAGAAAGTGAATGAAACTAAAATAACTTAATTTACTTTTTTTATGAATTTTAGTGAAGAGCCCATTTGGAGTAAACACATTTTTGAATTAAAGTTTGAAACCTTTTGGCGTTTGGTGGTTCTCCAACATCAATTTAATGAGTCGAGATTCGAGCTCCATACCACTTTTGGCAAAAGTAAAAAAATTGTGCTTTTGAAACCGCGATTGGCAAATATTTCACTATGTACAAATTTTTCCTTTATTTTTTGAAGAAAAATTAAAGGTCAACACCACACAGCCACACACTAGTCACCAGCTTATAAGTTTGTCCCTAATTACTTTTTTTAAGTGATAATCTATAGTGTTTGTATCACATTTGATCCCCAAACTATAGTGTTTGTATCAAATTTGATCCCGAAACTATAGTGTTTGTATCACATTTGATCCCCATACAAAAACTTCCTTCCCCTTGGTCCCCCTACTTCCAAAAAGTTGCAATCTTAGCCCATATCGTCTAAAAGAAATAGAATAATACAATTATGTTACCTTTTAAATCTGTGATAGTGGTAATATAGTATTTTTACAAATACAAAAAGCAAAAGAAAATAAACGGGTTGGGTTAAACAAACCCCATCATATTTGCTTTAGATATGAGATCAAACTAAAAAGGGTTTTAATAACTCTTTCACTTTCTTCATAAAAAATAATTCCCAAGATCCATCAATAGATATAGACCTGCCTTTCTTAAGTATATCTAAACTCCAACATAGGCCCATATTTTTTTTTTGATAAAAGAAGAAATTTAATAATAGAAAGAAAGGATACAATAAAAGGGGAACAAAAAATCCATCCTCAACGGACTAAAACACAAAAATAAAAAAGGGCACTTAAAGAAGTGCATCCTTCCAATCTTTACACAAATCAGACACAAAAAAACTTCTAAAGGCCCCATAGAACAAGCCCATAGAGAAGCAAGGAAAATAATCCTATCATTCAATAGCTTAAAAAAAAGCAACTTCCTCTAAATAGTCTAGCATTATGCTCATTCCAAATTCCCCATAAATTGGAAAAAAGGCGTACTTCCATAAAATTTTGGCATCTTTTTTTTCTTCTGAATCCTCGAAAATGAACTACCAACATATCTTTCACTGAACCGGGACATGCCCACTCCTCTCTTAAAACTCCAAAGAGAAAGCTCCACAAGCCCCAAGCAATAGGACAATACAAAAATAAATGAGCATCAGTCTCATTACTTTGCCTGCACATAGAACAAATGTCCGGAGATAGAATTTTGTAAGGCCTGCGATTTTGATAGAGAATATTAGTATTCAATCTTTGTAAAATTAGAGACCACACAAAAGGCTTGACTTTGGAAGGGCCCTTGACTTTCCAAATATAAAAAGCCAAAGGAAATGGATTAGGAACAATAGTTTGTGTCAAAAAAGAGAAATAACTCTTACAAGAAAAAGAACCAGATGGTTCTAAAGTCGTCCAAATGCGCTTATCAGAGGAGGATAAATGAACCGAATCAAGCAAGATAAACAAAGTTTCCACTTTAATAGTGTTGTCCAATTTATATAATGACAAATACGCGCAAGTGCACGCGGTTAATCAAGTAATAAAGTGATAAGAAAGGTTGTCGAACCCACAAAGAACAATTACTAACAATTATTTTAATTATCAATCTTCTACCACTTTAACCCACTTAAACAATCACTCCAATTGATTTGTGAAACTTGATTAAAATAAAGTAATTAAGAACTAATTAAAATGACAAATATTGATTACCAGATGATTAAGACATAGGAATACAATTTTCCTGATTGCTTTGCAATAATCCCCTTACATTATTCCCACTGGATTTAATCCAATGAATTGTTAACTAGGTCGTATAGTAATTTATTAACACCTTTCAATGATTAATAAAAAAATTTATTTCAGTTATTTTGCTATTTTTATGCAAGACACTTGCGCTCTGTTTCTGAGTTTTAAAATAGACAGAAAAGAAAAGAAATGGACGAAAATTTTAAGTTTTCTTTCCAATTATTATGTTTCTGAGTTTTTTAATAAACGAAAAAGAAAAGAAATGAATAGAAAACTTGACTACTTTTCCTGTCAAAGTTTTCCGTCCAAAATTGGCCTGATTCGGACGGAAAAGAAATTGGAATAAGTGATATTTTTATAATTCCCATATTATCCTCAACTTTTAATATAATAAATTTTAAATTACAACTATGTCTATTTTAAATTTTCTATTCTTTTCTATTAAAAATTCAGAAACAACACAAATGAAAACGTCAAGTTTTCTATTTTTTTCTTTTCTGTTCTAATTTAAGTTTTTTGTTCTTTTCTTTTCTATTCAAAACTCAGAAACAGAGTGTTAAAGTAGATTAATTAAGTACAAATTCCTATCACAGTTACACATGACGTATAAGTACTTTCGTCTCATACACTATTATGTTATCCTTAACAAGAATCTACAATTTCATGTATTATTATATTCAGATATAATATAAGATTTCCTCTTTCAATTCAATCAAAGATATGAGATTAAATGTTGTCTAAACAATTATTTAATTAAGTACAAAATATAATTATCAATTCAAGTGAATCATCAAGTGGAAATAGTGACAATTGAATTAAAGCTTTGCAAAAGGTTCCTTTGTACCCCTAATTAAGAAATTAGTTCATCATCATGATAGGAACTAGAAAATTAAAATTAGATAGCATCACAAGTACAAATAATGAAAATAAGAGAGGAAGAAAAACTCTATCGAGGAATCTTCAATCTCCAAGCTTCAATCACCACCTTGAATGCTCTCCAATGAAATCTCCAAATCTCCACCAGTGGTTATCAAAGATTATCAGTTCCCAAGATATCCAAAACTAAGTAAACAACTAATACTTATACTCTTAACAAAACCCTATTACATAAGGTAAGTCAAAGTCCTTAATTAAATCAACTTCTGCATTAAAGGAAACACAATCAGCATTAAATCCGTCAGACCGGCGTGTTAGGTTCCTTCACTAAGCAGCGCGGCCCGCGCTAGGTATGCAGTGTCTCCCTTCAACTCGGCGCGGCCCGTGCCATGACCAAGCTTCCTGCAGTGCGCCCCGCACCACCTGGACAGAATGATCACTTTTTCTTATTCTCTTCTCTTTTCATCCCTTCATCCCATCCATGCTACTTTCCTGCAAATTAACACAAAAACATATACAGTAACACGAACAACACTTAAAAACGCACAATATATCAAGACAAAAGTACTCAATTCGTAGGTTTTCAACCTACTCATTAAATTCCCCAAACTTGAACATTGCTTGTCCTCATGCAAACACACTATGCTAACACAACTAAACAAAATGAATGCAACTAAAGAGATCGAGCAATAACTACAATAGCTAGACAATGCAAATGCCTCAGAGACAAACACTTGGCTCACAGTTAATATTGCAACATATACAGTTATAGCTTTTCACATTCTCACCTCACCAACACCAGCTAGCCTCTTTCCGTGTGTGTGTCCAATGTCTTGTCAACAGTTTCAAAGTTGTTTATGTGATCAATTTCATGTGTACACTCACCCTTTTCACAAATATCTAACCAAGCATGTCATCCACGAACCATCACCACATGACCAACTCGCTCGATGGCATTCGCATAAAAATTCTTTGACGATATTGATCACGACAGGCTTAGGTTGCTCGACCAATTGGAACCAGTTGCGTTCAGCAATCATGAGAGCCATTTCGATGTCCAAGTTGGCATCGATCTTCAACCCCCGTTCCAAAACCAGTGTTTTCTTGTCCAGTACTGTTTTAAACCTAGTTTCTGCCGCCTCACTAACAAATTTGGAACCATCAAATTGTTGCCTTGTATTGGAGGTTGAAGCCCCTTGGCCTTTTAGCTGAAGACATGGTGTCCTAGCTTACTTAGTTGTGCAACAATAGGGTCCGCAGTTGGTTTACGTAATTCAACGAACACTTGGTGGGCGGTTTTTAGTTCTCCCCCAAACTTACTTCCCTTTGTACCAGTCAATTCCCCGAGTATGCACATTATCAAAAACCTTGGACCATCATTAGCCCAAGGTATCCCAAATATCGCAGAATATAATACGAGATGGACAAAATTGATCACTGAATGAAATGTTTGAATGCACATCATTTTTATTTTGTTACCTCATTTGATGAACTTGGACTGTGATGCTCGTAGTCCCTACCCTTGATAACAGAGACTTGCAATTGTGGAGTGGAATTCGGTAGAGTCCGAATGGGATGGAAATAGGTTATTTGATGTAGATGAGTCGGATTAGGGATGGAGGAGTAGGGTTCGACTGGTGTGGGATTGGTGTATGGGGTAGTGTATTTGATATTTTTAAAGGAAATGGAGTGTACGAGTGGATTGGGAATGGGTTATGAGCAGGAAGGATGATAAGGTTTTCCTATCCGAGTGAGGGAAATAAAATTAGAGAGATTGATTGCCTTGAGATTGGAGTTTGTAATGGGGGTAGGGTAGCGATGGAATAGGATTAGGGCTTATTGCAAAGGAGATTGAGTCCACGTTGGAAAGGAGAACTTTTGGTTTGAGTAGGAAACATGGCCGAAACCCTTCTTTTTATGTATGTGTTGGCCATTCAATGCGCCCCGTGCCTGGTTCCCTTTGTTATTAGCGCTCCTCGCGCTGGGTATGTAGGTTGTCTAGACTACTAGTGCACCCCGTGCCTTGGTAAGCGCCCCCCGCGTCGTTCTGATGAAACTTGATTTAAACTTTCTGATGGTGTAGCGCGCTCCGCGCTATGTACCTCTGTTCCCTAGTGTGGCCCGCGCCAGTCTGATTTATTGAATGCTCTTCTGATTCTTCAATTGCTTCCTTTATTTAACTGAATATTACACCTACAAATTCATTAAATAAACCCTTATTATCCTATAAAAGAAAAGTCTCAAATGTAACTAAATGAAATAAAATAAAAAATAATAAAAATTGAATGAATGAAGAAACTAGAAATTGGGTTGCCTCCCAATGAGAGCTCGGTTTAGCGTCGTCTGCCCGACTTTCTTGTTTCTCAATTTTGTTTCTCGAGGGTGATCGAGGTGTGTTGCCGGTCTACTTCTCCTCCCAGATAGTGCTTTAGCCAGTGTCCATTGACTTTGAATGATTGTTTACTGCTTGGATCCTGAACCTCTATTAGCTCCATATATGAAGACTTTAGTAACTGAGAATGGACCAGACCACCTTGATTTCAACTTGTCCGGGAAGAGTTTGAGCTGAGAATGGAAGAGTAGCACTGATTGACCTAGCTCAAAGGATCGTTGGACAATTCGCTTATCGTGCCGTCTCTTGGTCTTTTCTTTGTAAAGTTTGGCATTCTCATAAGCTTGCACACGAAATTCGTCTAGTTCATTTAGTTGTAAGAGTTGCTTTGCACCGGCTGCTTTGAGATCAAGAATTAGCTTTTTTATTGCCCAGTACGCCTTGTGTTCTAGTTCAACAGGTAAGTGACAAGCTTTACCGAACACCAGTCGGTATGGGGACATGCCGATTGGACAATGCTTCATCGAGTTTGCTCGCCCAATCTTTCCGTGTTGGATTAACAATTTTTTCCAAAATCTGTTTCACTTCCTTTTTTGACACTTCCGCTTGCCCATTTGTTTGCGTGTGATAGGCCGTGACAACCTTGTGTCCAACTCCATATTTTTCCAAGAGAGCCGCGAAAGACTTGTTACAAAAATGCATCCCTTCATTACTGATGATGGCTCTCGGTGTCCCAAATCTTTTAAAAATGCTCTTTCGAAGGAAGTTCAGAACTACCTTGGCATCATTAGTTGGTAACGCCGCTGCCTCCACACATTTGGAGACGTAGTCCACAACTAAGATGTATTTGTTGTTGAAGGATGATGGGAATGGTCCCATGAAGTCAATGCCCCATACATCGAATAATTTCACTTCCAACATCGTATTAAATGGCATCTCATGGCGACTCGTTATGTTCCCCACTTGTTGGCACCTGTCGCATCTTTTGACGAATTCATGAAAGTCCTTAAAAAGCGTGTCGTTGTCCGATCCCCACCGTAATGTCCACCATATAACGAAGAGTGGCAATGTTGTAGAATTCCTTCAATTTCAGCCCTAGCCACACATTACCGTATCATCTGACCGGCACACTGTTTGAAGAGGAAAGGATCATCCCACATATACTGTTTTACCTTATATGGCACAATCACGCTAACGATATAGTTCACATAATCCGCGTACCAAGGGGTTTCTATTGCCACATAAAATAGTTTTCATCCGGAAAAAATTCATTGATTGTGGTTTTATCTGTCATATGTTGTTGCTCATTTTCCAACCTTGACAAGTGATCGACAACTTGATTTTTCGTTCCCTTCCTATCCCGAATGTCTAGATCAAATTCTTAGAAGGACCCAACGAATGAGCCGTGGTTTTACCTAACGAATGAGCCGTGGTTTTGCGTCCTTCTTTGAGATAAGATATTTAATAGCCGAGTGATCTGTGAATACAACCACCTTTGTACAAAAAAGTAGGAACGAAACTTATCAAACACGAATACTACAACAAGTTCTTTCTCTGTAGTTGTGTAGTTTACTTGTGCATCATTCAAAGTTTTGTTAGCGTAATTGCGTGAAACATTTTGTCCTTTCTCTGGCCCAAAACTGCTCCCACTGCATAGTCACTGACATTGCACACGAGTTCGAATGGCAAATTCCAATATGGTGCAATGATGACTGGTGCTGTGACAAGCTTCTTTTTCAACAATTCAAATGCTTCAAGTCACTCAGAGTCAAATTTGTACGGAATATCTTTTTCTAGTAAGGCACACAAAAGCTTAGTGATCTTCGAGAAATCTTTAATGAAACGTCAATAAAACCCTGCATGTCCCAGAAAACTGCGGATCCCTTTTACCGATGTTGGAGGAGGTAGATGCTCGATTGTCTCAATTTTCGTTCGGTCAACCTCCAAACTCTCCACTGAAACCCTGTGGTCTAATATGATCCCTTCTTTGACCATAAAGTGACATTTTCCCCCAGTTAAGGATCAAGTTAGTTTCCACACACCGCTGAAGCACTAATATCAAATTTGCCAAGCAAAGATCGAAACTGTCTCCAAATAACGAGAAATCGTCCATAAATTCCTCAACGTTGTGCTCCACCATATCAGAAAAGCTTGCCATCATGCAGCGTTGGAAAGTAGCTGGTGCATTGCATAATCCGAAAGACATCGGTCGAAATGCGAACGTTCTATATGGGCAAGTGAAAGTAGTTTTTTCCTGATCTTCGGGTGCTATGACGATCTGGTTGTAGCCCGAATCTCCATCCAACAAACAATAGAACTGATGCCCTGCTAGCCTATCAAACATTTGATTAATAAACGTCAATGGTAAATGATCTTTGCGAGTTGCTTTATTCAACCTTTTGTAATCCATACACACTTGCCATCCCGTTACAGTTCTCGTTGGAATCAGCTCGTTTTCATTGGCTTCCACTGTCATCCCCCCTTTCTTCGGTACGCATTGCACTGGACTAACCCACGAGCTATCAGATATAGGGTAGATGATTTCGGCGTCTATCCATTTAATGATTTCCTTCTTGACAACCTCCTTCATTATCGGATTTAATCTGCACTGTTCTACAACTGGTCTAGCATCTTCTTCCAACAAGATCTTGTGCATACAAAACGAGGGACTGATTCCCTTGATATCGGCTATCGTCCACCCAATAGCTGTTTTAAACTCTCGCAAAAGTCACTCTCAATAGCTTCTCCTCTAGTGATTCAATAAGTGATGCTAAGATGATAACTGACAGAGTAGAATCTCCTAAATAGGCATACCTGAGGTGACTCGGTAATTGTTTCAACTCTAATACTGGAGGTTCTTCAATGGATGTCTTTGCCCGTGAATTTGATTTCTCAGCTCTATCCAATACCTCGAATCGCTTTCCATATGGCATAAACGAAGGAGATGCGTTCAATATGTTCAAATACTCCAACGAGGATGGGAAATTTGCAGCATGTGAACTGACCAAAGCTGTTTCAAGCGGATCCCCATATACATTAATCTCAGAAAATTCCTTCACTGCTGATTCAACCGAGTCAATTCTAAAACAATCCTCAGCCTCTTTCGGGAACTGCATTGCCTTGAACACATTGAAGGTCACCTCTTAATCTTGAACCCTCATCGTGAGTTCCCCTTTTTGCACATCAAACACAGTTCTCCCCGTGGCTAAGAATGGACGCCCAAGTATAAGTGGAATTTCCTTGTCCTCAAAGTTAAGTACTATGAAATCAGCTGGGAAGATGAATTTGTCAACTTTAACCAAAATATCCTCCACTATCCCCCGTGGGTAAGCTAGAGACCGATCTGCTAGCTGAAGAGTTACATTGGTAGGCTTTACTTCCGGTAGCCCCAACTGAGAGTAGATGGATAACGGCATCAAATTGATACTAGCCCCCAAGTCGCACAGTGCTTTTCTGAAAAATTTATCCTCAATTGTGCAAGGTATGGTGAAACTACCTGAATCCTTGAGCTTTGGCGGTAACTTTTTCTTCAAAATGGCACTACACTCCGTGAGTGCAACAGTCTCAAAATCTTCCAACTTCCTTTTTCTTGTGTCTCCGGTGCACACATACGGGTTGGGTTTCTTTATCTCTGCTTTCTCATCTGATTTACCCTTCTTCGTTGTTTTACTCGATTCCACTTCCTCTTGCATTTACTGCTCCACATTGCTCTCCTCATTAAGTAATTTCATCGTCTCATCTTTGGACGTCTCTTCTAATTCCTTCCCATTCCTCAAAGTGATTACCTTACAGTGTTCTTTTCCATCCCTTGGGTTCGTTTATGTGTCGCTTGGCAACGAACCTTGCGGACGAGTATTCATAGCTGAAGTCAACTGCCCGATCTGATTCTCAATATTTCGCAAAGTTACCTCATGTGTGTTCTTCCACGTCTCATTATCCTTGATGTATTTTATCAACAACTCCTCAAGTTTCGGTTTCCTTTCCTGTTGTGGAGGTTGTTGCCGCCTATTCTAAAATCCTAGTGGTGTTGTGCTGCTTGTCTAGATGTTTGTGGTTGAGCTTGGGGTGGGTCTTGATTGTTGCTCCATGAGAAATTTGGATGATTTCTCCACCCCAGATTATAACTGTTTAAATTTACCCCATACTGTTGCTTATTGAAATTTACCACAAACTACACGGATTCGGTGTTGATAGTACATTGATCCGATGGATGAGCTCCCGCACATAACTCGCATACCACTTCTACTTTCTGAACATTTTGTACACCCAAAGCATCAATCTTCTTTGTCAACGCGGAAATTTGAGTTGTTACCTGTGTTGATAGTGCTGTTACTGCATCCAATTCAAACACCCCTGCCACTTTCGATTGAGTCAATCTGCTTGCAGGCCACTGATAATTGTTAGCCGCCATGTTTTCTAACAATTCATAACCCTCTTTGCCATCAAAGCTCCACCTGCAGCGGCATCGATTCTCGTCCTTAATTGACTGTTTAGACTGTTGTAGAAGGTTTGCACTTGAAGCAAAAGCTGTAGCCCATGATGTGGACATTTCTGGAGTAGATCCTTGTACCTCTCTCAAGCCTCATACAAGGACTCTAAATCAAACTGACTGAAGGAGAAGATGTCGTTCCGCATTTTGGCTGTCTTCGCTGGTGGGAAGAACTTGACAAGGAATTTTTGAGACAAGTCATTCCATTTGGTAATTGATCCTGGTGGCAATGAATGTAGCCAACTCTTTGCTTTATCCTTCAGTGTGAACAGAAACAGTCTCCATCTGATTGCATCTTCGGACACCCCGTTATACCTAAAATCACAAATCTCCAAGAAGATGACAAGTTGGTCATTGGGGTCATTATTCGGTGCTCCCCCAAACTGAATTGAGTTTTGGATCATATGAATTGTGTCTGATTTGATCTCAAAACTAGTAGCTGTAATTGCAGGTCGCGAGATACTTGACTGTATTTTCGTTACCTTCGCCATAGCATAATCCCGAAGCGGTTTCTATTCTTCTGCAACCATAACAACCTCATTTTCCATTGTAACTTGATTTGAATTTACTCCTCCAGAATGTACGTTCAATTTCACTGTTGTAAGGAACTAAATAAAGACCCTTGGATTGTGTTTGCATAAACCACTGAACAAAAGTAAAACAATAAAAAAATAAAAATATGTTTAAATAAACTAAACTAGTATTAAAATAATAATTAAAATCGCTCCCCGGCAACGGCGCCAAAAAACTTGTCTGATTTATATAATGACAAATACGCGTAAGTAAGGGTGTAAACGAGTCGAACCGAAGCGAATAGAGAATTGCTCGAATTCGACTCGAAATGATAAAGAATTCGAATTGTATTTGAAAAATTCTACTCAGATTCGACTCAATTCGAATATTTATTATTCGAATTCGATCCGACTTGGATAGAATTATATTCAAACTACTCGCGAACTTCAAATTCAAGCTCGAATTCGAGTTTCCATATAATAAATATAATTATAAATTGAATTTGTTATTTTACCTAGAAATGAGAAAATATATTTACTATTACTCTTTTCAAATATAAAATCACAATAAAAATTAAAAAATAATAATAATAATAATAAATTATTCTAATTTGATTTAAACTTGTATATATTATAAGGGAATGTATCGAGCATCTAATCGAAATATATATCAATCGAGTATTTATCGAATCACAATCAAGAATTCGAGTAGTTTGAATCTTAAACGAGTCGAGTATAATCTTGCTCAGATTCTATTAATATTTTTATTCGAACTATTTTTAATACTCAGATTTGGATTATATTATTAACGAATCCGAGTCTCGCTCATATTTTTTTCGAGTTGAGCCCGAATCGAACCCGAACTGTTTGGCTCGTTTACAGCCTTACGCACAAGTGCACACGGTCAATCAAGTAATAAAGTGATAAGAAAGGTTGTCGAACCCACAGAGAACAATTAATAACAATTATTCTAATTATTAAGCTTCTACCACTTTAACCCACTTAAACAGTCATTCCAATTGATTTGTGAAAGTTGATTAAAATAAAGTAATCAAGAACTAATTAAACTGACAAATATTGATTACCAGATGATTTAAGACACAGGAATACAATTTCCCCGGTTGTTTTGCAATAATCCCCTTACTTTATTCCCACTTGATTTAATCCAATAAATTGATAACTAGAATCGCATAGTAATTTATTAACACCTTCCAATGATTAATAAAAAGACCTATTTCAGTTATTTTTCTATTTTCATGCAAGACACTTAAAGTAGATTCATTAAGTACAAACTCCTATCACAATTACACATGTTATATAAGTACTTTCGTCTCATACACTATTATATTATCCTTAACAAGAATCAACAATTTCATGTTTTATTATATTCAGATCTAAAATAAGATTTCATCTTTCAATTCAATCAAAGATATTAGATTAAATGTTGGTCAAACAATTATTTAATTAAATACATAATATAATAATCAATTCAAGAGTATCATCAAGTGGAAATAATGATAATTGAATTAAAGCTTTGCAAAAGGTTCCATTGTACCCCTAATTAAG
This sequence comes from Panax japonicus, assembly GCA_020205505.1. Lineage (NCBI taxonomy): Eukaryota > Viridiplantae > Streptophyta > Magnoliopsida > Apiales > Araliaceae > Panax > Panax japonicus. The sequence continues at coordinate 74,672,255 of CM035108.1, read as the reverse complement.
AAATTAGTTCATCATAATAGAAATTAGAAGATTAAAATTAAATAGCATTACAAGTACAAATAATAAAAATAAGAGGAAGAAAAATTCTATCGAGGAATCTTCAATCTCCAAGCTTCAATCATCTTGAATGCTTTCCAATGAAATCTCCATCAATGGTTCTCAATGATTATCAGTTCCCAAGATATCCAAAACTAAGTAAACAAGTAATACTTATAGTCCTAACAAAATGTATTACATAAGGTAAGTCAAAGTCTTTAATAAAATCAACTTTTGCATTAAAGTAAACAAAATCAGCATTAAATCCGTCAGACTGGTGCGCCCCGTGCCTGGTTCCTTCACTAAGCGGCGCGGCCTGCGCTAGGTTCTTTCAGCTCGCCACGACCCGCGCCATGTCCAAGCTTCCTGCAGTGTACCCTACGCCACCTGGACAGAATGATCACTTTTTCTTATTCTCTTCTCTTTTCATCCCTTCAGCTTATCCGTGCTACTTTCCTGCAAATTAACACAAAAACATAAACATTAACACGAACAATACTAAAAAGCGCACAATATATCAAGCTAAAAATACTCAATTCATTGGTTTTCAAGCTACTCATCAAATAGTCTCCAAATCAGTGTGATTCTTGAAGAAATGAAAATCTCAAGAAAATAAATTCCCTTCACACTATATGAAATTAGAAATGGGGGCATCATGCAGTGAAGAAATACGATACAACTGATTAAAAGTAAGAGAAATGTGATTAAATCCCAACCAAGAATCCTCCCAAAATCGAATCTGATGACCACTACCAACCTCGTATCTCAAATGACGAATAAAAGTAGTATAACGTGGGGAGATGTATTTCCAAGGACCATAGTTGTCACGGCCAAGGCTGGACACGGCGGTAGTTGACCGCTAGGACGCCTAGGCGATAAGGCGCCCGTCATGGCATCCTTATGGCGACAAGTCTTTAACAATGTGCAAGTTATATATTATTTATTTTATTTGAAAAGTATATTGCACAATAAAATTTATATACACTAAAACTCAAAACATAATAACTAACACTATGAAAAAGTTTCCACTCTCTACTCTGTTTCTAATTATAGCTCAAGCAAAGTCATCAACTACGAAGTCATTTTCGTCTTCCTCACGAGCATTACTTTCATTCGAAAGAGTAGGGTCATGGATTAGGTTAAGGCCATGGGTTGAGTTACTTGGGTAATTGGAAAACTCTATGAGTTATGATTGGTCATGCTAAAAAATGACTTAATCACTTAACTTGGGTCCGCTACCAATGTGTGAGCCTTGGCGCTTCGGCGACCAAGGCGTTGTCTTGCCCTTCTCCAACGTCAAGATGCCTAGACGACACCATGACAACTATGCTAAGGACTTGCATGAGTACCATAACCTTAAACCTAGCATCCCACCTATTCAAATGCATACCGAACTTGCTCCTAATAACCTTATTTACCAAAGGAAATCTCCAAAACCATTTGCCAACTAGTGCAACATTCTTAAGGACCAAATTACCCAGTACCTCCATATTGCAAATCCTATCATATTTTTGAGTAACCTAGCAAATATTGATAAATACTACCTCCATCCTGCAATCTCACCATCATCCAAAATTAAGATCCTATTTTCTCTCTCATCCATTCACTTTTCTTTTTTGTTCTCCCCAATCCCCCACCATTCCCATTCACATTCCCATTACATACCTTCTCCCCAAACTCAATGCACGAGTCTATGCGCTACTTTATCCTATTCGGAAGGCGGCAGCAAAGAGAAAGTAATGCATAGGCTCATGCATGGAATTTTGCGGGTTTGGGAATTAGGAAGAAGATGAAAGAGATGAGGTTTGAGCTTAGTCATGGATGGGAGTACTAGGGAGTTTAATGGGTGGTTTTGGTTTGCTAAAGTAGTTATACATGGAATTGGTCTGAAATATAGTTGATGTTGTGTTCAGATTCATAAGGCTTATCTTATTTGTCAGGATTGATTTCGGGTATGTAAATGTGTATATAAACATTAGACAGAGAGGTTGGGAAGAGAGAAGCTAAAGATCTGAGGGTGGAGGCGAGGATTACATATTGCTGCACTCTGTAGCAAGAGATGGGGTTTGGCTTCGAAAGAAAACAGTGATTCAAGAAGAAATAAGAGAGAGAAGGGACACGTCTTTTCTTTTTTCCTTTTTTTCCTTTTTTTCCTTTTTATTATGGAAAGACTAATATGCCCTTGAGCTCAAACAAGCCTGAAGTGCTTGGGGACAATTATATCCCTGAAATTATGTGTGCGCATGCCACACATGTGCCTTTAATTTTACTTTTCTAATTTCTTCTCCGCTTGATTTTGACAATTTTGACTAAGATTGCAACTTTTTATGAGCTACTAGGAGACCAAGGAGAAGGAAATATTTGTTAGGGGACTAAACATTAAAATCCTTTATAATTTGGAGACCAATGGAAGGATTATCCCTTTTTTAAAAGACACTTCTATAAATTGTGTAACCTAACATTTTAACTTTCTGACAAAAGAACTTTTATCGAAAACTCTAAATTTAGAAATGTTTCATCTCGCGGCACCACACTGCTTTGGCAAACGAGCACCAAGTTATTACAAATTTGTGTCTGTCCTTAATTTTTAGGATACACGCGCAAAATTAAAATTTGAAGTTTGTTTCTCTAAGGATAATATTAAAGAAACTTTCTTTGAACTTATTTCACTTTCCTCCCAAATCTTACCGTGTTAGAGTTATCATTCGGATCAAGGGACTAGGTTGGAAAGGAATGGTAGGCATAGGAGGGAAAACCTGTTTTGTCAGGCTCAGCTACTATGTAGGAAAGGAAAGGAAAGGAGGGGATAGGACGGAACAGTGTTCTAAAAAGCACTCTAGGCACCCACTTAGGCATTGAAGGCCCCTTCACCGTGCCTAGAGCGCCTAGCACCATGTCCTCAACTAGTTCATGACTTGTTCGAGTAGCATGACCCAAACACCAACTTAGACTCGACTCAGCATTGAATCATTTGAATGTACCAAAAAGAAAAAGATGAGCAAAAGAATTGAAGAAGAAGAATACATTATGGAGACACCTCCATAGCTGCTTTTCTAAAAATATGCAAGATTCATTACCATAAAATTCCATAGCTTACTTAGAAAGGGGTTTAAAGAAGTGTTTTCTCCGGTGACTAATTCATGTACAGACTCCCCATCGTGGAACACTAGCTGCTATTACTGACTAATTCATGTACTCGGGAATTGTTGTAAGATTATGTATTTAATAATGGTATAGTCACCGTCTCATTATTTTCATAATATTACGTTTCGAATGTTTTAAATCCCACCCCTTCTTTTAGGACTTTTGTTCTTTTCCTTCTCCAAGTAGTTGTAGGAAGTTGCTTGGGACTATATATATGTTATCTTAGTATTTTTGATACAACCAATCTTTGACAATCATTATATTGTTCTATTTGAGAATTTACTATCTTTCGTGTATCTACAAGGGATTTATCTATGTTTGTGTTAGTACGTTTAAACTAGCCATTATTCGCTACGTCAAATTGTTTGTGTGGTTTTCTTGTCTATGCAAATAATTTATGTTATGTTTCTTGCTGTAGAATGGATCTTGGCAAGGCTTTAGGAGGGATGCCAATGGATTGGATAAGTTGATATTCAGAGCGGAGAGAACACTGAATACCTTCAATAAAACTGAGTTTGAGATATTTCTTGTTAATGAAGATTTTGAAGTATCAAAGCCTGATTTTAAGATAAAAGGTTGCGCCTTTTACAGAGCATGCACCATTTACAGAGGCAATTCCATAGTTGCCCAGGTATATTACTTTTAGCATTTTAAGTCGTTAATGAGACTGTTTGCTTCAGGCTGAGATGAACAAAATCACAACAGGTCCAAATTTAGAAATATAGATGAATGTTTTCTATCTTAATAACTACGCTGAGCTTGCATCATAATTCATAATGATTCAACACTCTATCTGCAAGATGGCAAGCCTCAATGATATCATCAGCTGCTTGTCAGCTGGTGTTAGCATAGTGCTCTTTTCCGTTTCCACCCTGTATTGGTGGTGTAAAGGATCATTGTAGTGTTTCAACATTTTATACAATTTGTGGTAATTAAGTCGACTATTATGATGAAATATATTTTAGAGGTTTTTATGCACAACAATGGAGAGAGAGTTATGTTTCTTAGTGATTGGAAAACTGCATCTCAAATTAGAAAATTACCTTATTTAGCTTGTTAATCTATCCAGAATTGGCTACTCAAGTCGATGTACCCTAACAAATACATTAATAGATTTTTGTTTTTTTTTGTTTTTTGATCTTTTATCTTATGTTCCTTTTGGTTGTTCTACTTTAAACTTCAACCTTAACCTTATGGATTTATTGCTCTCGCAAAAAAAAAAATCATCAGCTAGCCTCTAATTTCGTAGTTGAGACTGCATTCATTTGTGAGTTATTATTTGCTGCCTCAAACTGTTCAGGGACGTATATATCCAAATTTATCATTATTTATTTCTGAGTGCTATTCCATGAAGTTATTTTTTAGATAATCATTAATGATATTTTTCAGATTGGTCATCCATCTTGTCTCCTAAAATTGATTCTAATATAAACTCAATGAATTTTACTTGTGTTTGGTCTAAAAAATCTATAGTATTGAACTTTTCTTTGCAGCATAAATGATTTTTTTTTCCCAGGCCTTTAGCAATCAAGCCTAGATGTTGTCAGCTTCTCGAGCTTAAAGTCCCTTTCTTAGTGAAAAGCTCATATTTTCTCATACCATAAATAAATATAACAAATCACTGTTTTATCTCATTCATGCCATCTGCTTTATTTTTGGATTTTATCTTAAGCTAATTGAAAGTTTATACCGTTTAATCAAGTCTCTTACATTGGAAATTTTGTTGGTTGTTTCCTTTCTATGGCTTGCAACTTGGGAAGAATTTATGAGATGTTAACCATCTACTATAGACATCCGTTTGACCCATACACAATTCTATTCTAATTTGGATGTTATTGTTTCTCTTGAACTTAATGCAGACTAGCCTTATGTACAAGCTTGGGATCTGGAAGGTTTATGTTCCAAGAAGTAGATTTCGACTGACCATATTTCCTGGATTAGTTCATCATGTTTTGGTTGTGGCTTTGATTATAATATTTTTTGATGGACGAAAGATCTGGATCTAATAAAGTTAAGTCTAATGTAACTATTTTCCACTACAATATTGAAATGCATGTCACCTGGGTTGAAAAGATGCTATGACCTTTTGCTTTATATGACCTCTTTACCACAGCATTTTAGTCTTTCTGCCCTCTTCCCAGTTTCTTCCTTAATCCACAATGTCTTGTTTCCGGCATGCATGATTGAGGATATCATTATAGATATGTCGGAGTACCCCACATCATTATCCTTTGTTGGCTTGTAGGGTTTCAGAAATACTCCTTCCGTCCTAAATTAACTGCTCAGTTTTGACTTTTTTAAGTCAAATTGTCTATTCTTAGAATTAATAATTAAGCATATATAAATATATTTCTAAAATTATAAAAATTAGGATTAGTAATAAATTGTATATACTTTCTTTTGGTTATAATTTCTTCACCTATATTTTAGCAAAAATAGTAAAAAGGTTAGTTTTAAAAATGGTCAATTTGATTTTAAAAAATTAAAATTAAGCAATTAATTTGGGACGGATGGAGTATAATGTAAGCAATACTTTTTAGATACAAAAATATGGGAAGAGAGAACTCTATTAAGTAGTAGAAACCTCCACTAGAGGCAAACTCTATTTTTTTATATTACAAAAAAAAAAAAACCTTTCACTGTTAATAGTAATCATACCGGATGTTAATAATGTTATACTAGGCCGAGGTGTAGGTTCAATTGTTCATTGGCTCACCAGGTGGGGGTTGAACGGTTGACCTGGGTTTTTATATTTAATTAATTTTCACGGACTACTCCAAAACTATAGAGGCTTTTAACGTTTGGTCCCTGAATGAATTTTTTTTGCCCAATTGATACCCTTAACTTACAAAAAGTTGCTATCTCAGCCCATTTTATGAAAATCAAACAGAATAAAAGTATCATTTCGTTCCTCTCTTTCATCTCTCATCCATTAAGATTTTGTCAATTGGTGATGAGTATTATTTTGGGTTACTTGATGTTTTTGTAATTTTCATTGTGGCTACCGAATTTTTTTTGTTACAAATATATTACTATACTCAAAAAAGGTAACAAAATGGTATCGCTTAAAATTTCGTCCAAAAAAGTCAACGGAAGTGTTGACTAGACTAACGACTAATAGAAGTTAATTTTGCTGAATTTTTTTTTTTATCAAAATAGGAAATACAATGATTCAGATGTTTCAAATAGATAAACACTTTTTTTATTTAGTAGACAGAACCTCTATTCAATTCAACTCATTCAGATATACTAGAGTATGCAGAATTTTTTATTCAGTTTTATAAAAATCAGACTGAATAAGCCGAATAAATTTGTCCTATTTCACTAAGTCTCCTTTGGTAGAGTAGCAAGTCCACTTCTTGAACACCGGGAAGTCTTGGATTCATCCCTGCCAAAAGCAGGAATGTTAAATTTCTTCTAAACCTAGCAAAAAAAATAAATAAATTTGTTTTTCAGTCAGACTCTTGCATGCAACCCTTTCTTATCCAAAGAAATGGTCTCAATCTCAATGGCCTGACCAAATCAGATATGGGACCATTCAGACCCATTTAAGGTTGTGTTTGATAAATTTGGGAATTAAGATGATTATGATGTCTTAATAAATTAGATCATCTGAATGGTTATGAGATCTGAATCTAAAAAATTATTTGATAACTAAAAAGTAAGTTGTCTCTTAATGACACTATTTTACCATTTTAAAGGATAAAATTTTATTTAATAATTTTAAATATTCAATTTAATAAAAATGAGTGCATAATATTGTTTAATATATTTATATAAAAAAAAATTAGCAAAAAAAAATCATTAAGAGGCACCTCTTAATTATTAAGATTTCATTTTCTGTCTTAACAATTAAGAGGCATTCAGAGGTAACAAAAAACAAAACAAACAGCATCATGCCTCTTAGCGAATAAGAGGCAGTCCATTAAGAGGCAATCAGATGTAAACAAACAGCACCTAAGTGTATTAAACAAACCCCAACAAAAAATGGCAGGATAATATTGAACAATGGTAGCATTACATGAATAAATCCTCTTCAAACCAAAAAACTATGAAAATCACATCTAAAGAAAAATAGTGAAATCACTGGCGCAATAATCAGACAACAATAAAAAATACATTAACATCCCAATTATACATTTAACAGTTCCATTCAGAGCACACACCTAGCATGTTAGGGGGTGTTTAATACTCGATATGAATCTGAATGAAAAACAAGCGCACTAAATGGCTAACCGATTCAACCATTCAATCCTAAACAAAGTGATATTGTAATCGTGAAAAGAATCAAATTAAACCTGAATATTGAAAGCATAGAAAGAATCAAATCAAACCGGCAGTGCTCACTCAAACACAAGTTATGTTACATTACAGTTCTTCCCTCCTATTGTCCTAAAATAAAATTCACAAATTAACTTACTCAAGAAAATTGTAAAAGACAAACTCCACAAATACATGTAAACAAAGTTTCTTACCAACATTTATTCTTTCACCCATCAAGGTTGAAACTCAAACACAAACATGCAAGGAATAATTCATGATTATCCCATGGCATACTTCTGCGTCCAGCTACGAGCAGTGGCTTCATATTTGGCTCTGTCAATCTTATACATGTGAGCGATTTCTGGGACAAGTGGATCATCAGGGTTTGGGTCCGTCAATAGGGAACAAATAGACAGCAAAACCTGACACAATAAAATATCTAGTTCATACTAGCTGCCTAAACTCCATTGAGTTTCAGAAATTTGAAGCTATACATATTCATTGATAAGGAAAAGTAACTATACAGCCGTTTAAGAGTTCTTTAAATGCCAAGATTTGAACACTGATCTAACAATTAATGCAACAAACTCTACGATGAAATCAACTAAGAAGCAATTCACACAAATAGAATATGGATGTCCCACGATGTTTACAACTAGCAATTTAGTTAAATTTTTTCTTTTGGTAAGCGATCCTTTTAACTGTTGTTATTCTCCAACTTTTATCATGTTTGGGAGTGGGATGGTGGATTAAAGGACCCATGGAATCAGAGCTTCGTTTCTTCCCTCATCCATGAAAATCATAAATAAGTAAAAAAAGACTACACGATGACAAGTGATATTAAAAATTTTAAACTATGTTGCCATTCTCCAACATTTATCAAGGTGGAGGATAAGGACCACAGAGTCGGAGCTTCAATTTTCCCCTCTTCCATGAAAACCGTAACAGGTAAAAAGACTAGATAATGAATAAGTTGAAAGTTGCAGCATGAAAATTCCTCACCACACATCTGGTGTGACTTCTCTCGGTCCCACTAATAAGTTGAAACTTGTGGCTTGTGCCCCTATTATCTAGTAATATAGTGTATGCCGATACAGCTGCGATTGCCAGTTTTAGACTATAATATTTTACCAAATTGCTCCTGCACATTTCACTTCTCTGCAATCCTTCATAAACATAAATTTAAACAATTCAGCACCTATACAACTTCATATTCTCTCTTTCTCTCTCTTTTTTCACATTTAACATTGAGAAATGTTTTATATTACAACTCTTTGTAGACATGAACCATCATGAAACCTTGTCTACATTTAGGTATATATGATTGCAACTTATAGATAAGAAAATCTGCATTAGGAATTTGAGACCTTGTGCGCAACACAGGAGGCGGCCAGGCAGGAGAAGACTACTCACACTTTACACCCATCCCCCTCCCCCTTCCCCAGTATTCAACAACCATCATAAAACCTTGTCTACATTTAGATATATGTGATTGCAACTTATAGATAAGAAAATCTGCATTAGGAAGTTGAGACCTTGTGTGCAACATAGGAGGCCAGGCAGGGGAAGACTACTCCCACTTTACACCCCCCCTAGGGTAAGCTACCATAAGAACCAATCAATTGTGCATGTTAATAAGGACAGTAGGTACTATAGGTCATCATTCCAGAATACCTTTCTGACATCAATAGCGAGCAGTGTAGAATGAAAGTTACCCAAGCTTTGAAGTTTATAAAAGCTTATAAACTATGGAGCTTCAACTTGAAAAAGTTTATAAACTGCTCAAACTAAGTTCAAAAATAAGAAAAAAATTCAAGCTTTCAAGACCAGCAATGATCATTTGCTTGGGAATTGTTACAGGATGATCCGTAGTACCGTAATAGGAATTTGTTGTTTCCAGGATAAAACGGGAGAAGAATTATAATATCAAGTACAATACTCACCATGAATAGAATCCCTGGTTGAACATGGAAAAAACTCTGCCAATGCTATCTATGGGAATTTTTTTCAAATCCTAGGAGATTGATACAAAACTAAAGAGTAATCAAATCAATCAATCCAACAATTACAGGGACATATAATAAAATATTAAAACACTACAGCCCAAACACATATATTTAATCTATTTACTAGGAAAACATAAAACAATGATCTCAACAGAAGGTAAACAAAATTGATTGTGTTGTGCTATATGAAGGGCGTTTCCCCCTCCTGAAATTGCTTTTAGGTGCTGTGCGTGAGATATACAACATCTGAGGTTCGTACAATTGAGTCATTGGGTTCCCAAAATAGTGGGATAAGATTCAAATACCAGTCCCCTGAAGGGCCTGGGCCAAGGAGATTAAACTGAAGAACTGAAAGAATATGTAGACAAGGAGTCTCATGGGAATAAAAGGCCATAGTATTGTGGAACCAATTACTTAGTGGACATGATTGGTTAATTAGCTTTGGACATCCTTCAGTAGCAAAAACCATACATGTAAAAATAAACCCACTTTAAATGAAAAATATTCCCACGTGTCCAGAAGTTTATTGAAACAACCATGTGGCATAGCTCACAGATTCTAACTACTATCATAATTGCTATACACATGATCCCTGACCAAAAGTAAGAAAAGCTAGTTAGATCAAACCATAGATATTGTTAATGCTGGGCTCCAATGTTCTTTGAGGATATCTAAACAAATACTTCCATTGCTATTGATGTTTGGGTGGAAGACCTTAGTTCTAAATGCAACCTGAAATATTAACCACAGAAGCTTCTCAGGTTAGAAAACTTCAGAGATATATCCATCAACATTCATAAAACAGTAACATCTATGAATAGATATGCTTGCAAACTAATGCATGAAACATGTGTACTCTACAACTTAAGATCATATTCATATTATACAATCATACATAAAAGAAATGAAAGCGACCAGTGTGCATGTGTATGTCAGGGAGAGCACGTGTGGCCATACTTTCTCCCTATTCTTCTAATCCACACAAGAAATATGTCCAAGACTTAAAACAAATTTTAGATAATACAACTTATATAAAGCCTTATAAGCAACTGCTATCAAAATCAAACATCGCTTTCCCTATCAAGGTCACCCCTCACTTGGCAACGCTCAAATGCTTGACGATATCGACTTGCTGCAAAAACTAATCATTCCCCAATTATGTTAATCTATTCAGTATCATAACCCCTACATTCACTATTGATTTTTTCTTCATGTTCATCATACCATCCTATTGACTAACTTACCTTTTCCATTGATACTAAAGGTAATATATGTACCCATGTGGCCGTGGGCTTACAGAAACAGGAAACTTGATCTTTTCAGGTCAATGTAGAGCAGTAAACTAAGAACTTACGGCTTCAAACAGCAGACCTACTAAAGAGATGTAATTCCAATTGTTTATTGCATAATGTAATTTTCTCTATTTTATCTAATTGTGAGAGAGGATTCCTTCTCCTTTTCTGCCAGGTTTACCGTCAATACCATGTAAACAGAATAAAAGCAGCTTAATCAATACGCTAGTCCCCTTATACAGTTATACTTCATACCTATCCTGCCATAAATCAATTATTTTCAGTTATCAGATGGTAAACCACCAGAACAAAAAGTACCTTTGGGGGCTTAAAAGGATAATCGGGAGGAAAATGAATGGAAACTAGAAACACGCCTCCTGAATATGGGCTGTCAGTAGGTCCCATAATAGTTGCTTGCCAATGGAACATATCTTCAGCTACAGGACCTAGAATACATAAATAGTGCGGATGTAAATCAGTACAGAAAGTCACCCGGGGGGGGGGGGGGGTTACTAGAAATCTAGATGAGACCAAATAAAAAGTAGAATGTAAAGTGTAAACAATCAAATGCACAATGGCCATCCAAAAGTTTAAAATAGTTTTTCATGCATATTTAAAAGAATAATTTAATCACATGTTGTAATCCCTACAAGATAATTCCTCTCCCTCTCGTCTTCCCTCCAAGAAAAGAGAGAATGAAAGCATCCAGCAAAGCCTATTAAATTGTAGAAATTGTATGCCAAGTCCAGGGAATGCAATACAAGACATGGAGTCTTAAAGCATTAAACAAGTTCAGAAGAGTGAAACGCAAAAGAAATATATTGCGTTAGTTGCAATAATCAGAAGAAGAAGCCGAAGCATGTTAAGCATTCAAAATCCAATCAGTAAAAGCACAAGAAAAGATAAATTAAGAGAGACATTTTGTGTTATGTATGCAACTTGCTAAATATATCATACAGAAAAGAGACCAGGACCCGGAATTAAATACTTTCTGTCTATATCAAAGTACTCTCCTGGTCCGAAAAATTGGAAAATTGGAAAATTGGAAAAATGAGTCCTACCATCTTAGTAATTTCCACTGAAATTCGAACTCCTTTTTTATAAAAAAAAAATGGACAGAGGGGATATAACAATGACTGCCTTTTTCCACCTTCAATTTTGTTTAGGCTTAAATACCAAATATCATTTCACATCAAAAATAGATACAAAAGTTCAACCACAATAAGTAGTGAGTATTACATATAATTAAAATGAAGAGCATATGGAGATATACCAGCGCTGCATGATGTAGGAGGATCCTTCTGCAAATCCTTGAGCTCCTTCAATATCCTTTTTGACGACATTAACACAAAAATATACCCCTATAACCTAACCAGCAACAGTGCTGTTAATTACTACATCAGTTTGGTCAATCAATATACCTTAAAGCCTAAATAGAAACTAACAAATAAATCCAAGCATTAATTAAGTAACCAAACAATCAAACAAATGGAGCTAAACAATAGTTGCACCACAAATTTCAAGATCTAACTTATTCTTTACACAATAATAGAAAGGAAATGGAAGGGAAAAAAAACAAAAAAAAACATAAAATCAATACCAAGCTACACAAAACATATACAACTACGAACACGTATACAATCATACTATACATATAGAGAATATCAGAATACCTGATAAGCAGGAAGACGTGTGGAAGTGAATGATTGAACCTTGGGGAATTTAGTGCAGAAGGGAGGAGAGCAGATTTAAGAGCCAATCTTGGTGAAGGAGTAAACTGTATTAGCACTGTTTGGGTTAAATACATTTATGTACCGTAAAGTATAAGCCATCTTATAAAATTAACCATAATTTATAAATGTTGTGAAATGATAGATAAAATAAATTAAGAAGAGAACTATATATATATATATTGTTCGGGAGTGTTTTACCGACCCTCATGTTGGCTGTATGCGTGGGCTGGAATCGAGGGAGTTAGGTCGATATGGCCGAAGACATACAGGAGGTCGAGGACGTTCGGGTTCGGATACCCGAGCCCAATAAGTCGGGATCCGATGGTGATCATGGAGGTCGGGGTCGGGTCTTCGCGTCCTCGGGACCGAGGCCCAGACCGGTGTTTATGATGCTTGATGGGTTGGGCCTATGCAGTCGGATGCCCCACATGCAGAGTTGGGCGTAATAAGGGGTCTACGTGGTTAAGGGTCCTAACCCTAATCATATGCCAACAAACTCTAAAGGTAGTGTTGGAAAGGAATTCCACTTGCACCTTTTAAGGAGATTGTGTTGGACCCAAATATGGGTAACTACCATATTTAGGAGTCCTATTCCAACTCGGAGAAGGAGGCTAAGGCAGTGAAAGTACTATAAATACCAGGCCAAGGTTACAATTAACAGGTAACACATCTTTGAGCACTAAACACTTAAGCCTCCATTGTTAAACCTTGTGAATGGCCTGTACTTATTCTCACACCGGAGCTATCCCCCGGCGGCACGGCCGTCAAGCTTCTGTGTGATCTGTTATTATGCAGGTTTCAGCGCGTGAATTCTATGATTGGACGCGTGGACGAAACTTGGCGTTAACATTGGTGCTAGAAGGAGGGCTTTAGTGCTTTTCTGGCAATCACAAACATTTTTCCGACGGCAGGCTATGACGAGTAAAAGAAACAACGTCTCCGTACCGGAAAAAGCGAAGACCCAGCAGTCACACCAGACCACACAGGTGCGGGGGTCGGTGAAGGATCGACTGGGGTCTAAAATTTCGGAGGTTGAAGAGATATCGGCTCCTGATCTTCGGCGAAAGATCTTCCACGGTAGTCAACACACGCCTCATCAAGCGAGTCAGGCTGACGAGAGTCACTCTCGGGCCCTCGTGAGGCATGAAAGAGGGGAGGGTAGCCGAGACCAGCGAGAGTTTCTCCTGAAGAAGAAAATGGAACAGAACAAAGATGTCATGTTGGCACTCCGGCTGCAGCAGGAAAAACTCGAGAAACAGATAGCCAACATGGTTAGAGACCAAGAAGCGTGTTCTAAAAGGCGTAGGAATCGGAGCCGATCCCGATCACCTCGACGGGGAGAGGCAAGAAGAGAACAGAGCAGGCACAGGAGTCGCTCTGGGGACGGTAGGGGCAGTAAAAGAAGCCGTTCGGCAGAGCGCAGATCAGAACATCCAGACAGATCTGGCCAGACGAAGAGGGATGCATCTCCGGACTACGGGAGGGATAGACCCCAATCGTCCCCCCGAAAGGAAGGATTCGACCCCCTTGCCCGAAGAGTGGCAGAACTGAAGAATTTGTTGGGGACAAAGAACTCGATGGGGACACCTTCGGCCTGTCTAGGATCCCCATTTTCGCTCGAAATTAATCAAGTGACAGCCGATCCAAAAAAAAAGATGCCTCCGATGTAGACATATGACGGACTGGGAGATCCTTATGACCACTCGGATGGATATGACCGGCTAATGTCGTACTATGGACATTTGGATGCAGCCAAATGTCACATGTTTGTTACAACGCTGAAAAAGAGCGCCCGGGAATGGATGGGGACTTTGGCAGCAGGATCAATCGGGTCATGGAACGATCTTCGAGAAAAGTTCCATGCCCGGTTTAGAAGCAACCGAAGACGAGGAAAGATCACGGCGTCCCTCATGCAGGTCCGACAGAAGTCAGATGAGACCCTAGGTCAATATGTAAAGAGGTTTCGGGAGGTGGTGGGGTCGGTAATAGAGCTAAACTCTCCACAAGCTATGGGATTCTTCACCACGGGACTGGACATCGGGAGGTCGAAGAAGCTGGTAAAGGATCTAGTGATCAACCCTCCGGTGGATCTGACCGAGGCCTTCCATCGGGCAGAAGGGTTTATCGATATAGAAGAAGCTTTGGGTAATTTTAAACCGCACTCTCAATCTTACGAGAAATCAAAGGATCGAGACAAACCAAGTTATCAACGTTCGGACAATAGAGATTGGAGATCGGACCGACCGAAAAAGAAAAGCTACAACGGGGGAGGATCAGGAAGTAACCGACCTCCGCTACCCAATCGTAACGTCAGCAAGTTCTACACCCCCTTAATACATGACGATCGAAGATTTTAGAGGAGATAAAGAATCAACCCTTCTACGAGCCCTGCCCAAGACGAACCAAACCCTGAAGGAGGGGTCGGGACAAGTATTACGAATACCATCAGAGTACCGGGCACTCGACCGAAACATGCACCCACCTGATGGACTTAATAGAGAAAAATGTTCAGAATGGACAGTTGATACAGTATGTAGCCGGTCGGGGTAGCGCAGTGGCGCCCAGAGAAGAAAGCAACGATCACGATCAGGATACCCAGCCTCCGCAGAACCCTCCCACCCGAGCCATAGTTGATGTCATTTCGGGGGGTTCCGTCGGACGGGTATCGGGAAAAAAAAGAAGTGGGCATTTGGGAGCAGTGATATCTGTTACGGGGTCGACTACCAGAAAAGATCAGGCATATCCTGGAACGTCTATCTCATTCTCGGATGAGGATTACCCGACAGATCTCATCGAGCCATATGACGGCGCACTAATGATAACGGCTCGGGTCGAGATAATTTATATGAAACGGATGATGATAGACAACGGGTCCTCGGTCGATATCCTATATACTCATGCCTAATAGAGGCTGGACCTACAAGGAAAGAAGATGGATCTAGGAGGGAAGGACCCTTGTACGGTTTTAGTGGAGACCCGGTATATGTGTCAGGTACCATTGAACTACTAGTCAAGTTCGGCACCGCACCCAATCAGGTCAAAATAATGGTCAGATTTTTCGTCGTACAAGTAGATTCGGCATACAATGCGATCCTCGGAAGACCAACCTTGGCAGCCCTGCAAGCATTAACGTCCATACCCCACTTCAAAATCAAGTTTCCAACACCGAACGGGATCGGGGAGGTAAAAGGAGATTTAGATATAGCCCGAAGGTGCTATCAGAACAGCTTGATTTCTTCAAGGGTCAGGGTCAGTAAGCAGAAACAGACAATGACCATTGAGATCGAGCCATTCACTGAGGGTAGTATAGAACCGTTCGCTCTTCTTGCCGAGGAAACCGAGGATATAGAGCTGGTTCCAAGGAAGAAAGAAAAACTGATCAAGATCGGATCAGGGTTAGCAGAACCTTTCAGGACCGGATTGATAGAATTACTCCAAGTCTACGCCGACATCTTCGCATGGGAGCCGAGTGATATGCCCGAGGTAAGTGAATCGGTAGCCCTACACAGACTACACGTAGATCCGATCAAGAAACCAGTTATACAAAAGCGAAGAATTTTTGCCCTAAAAAGGAAAAAAATAATCGATGAAGATATCACCAAACTTCTAGAGGCCGAATTCATCTTCGAGATTGACTACTCGGAGTGGTTGGCCAACGTGGTATTGGTCCAGAAATAGAATGGGAAGTGGAGGTTGTGCATCGACTACACGGATTTAAACAGGGCATACCCGAAGGATTTCTACCCTTTGCCCAACATAGATCAATTGATCGACGCCACTTTGGGATACGGTATGTTGAGTTTCATGGATGCATTCTCAGGACACCACCAGATTTCAATGAGTAAGGAAGATATCCCGAAGACCAATTTCATCACACATCGGGCAATATACGCGTACAGGAAAATGACCTTTGGGCTATTGAATGTCGGGGCGACTTATCAGCAGATGATGAATTTTGTGTTCACAAAACAGTTAGGGAGAAGTATGGAGGTCTACGTAGACGACATGATCGTGAAAAACATATCAATCTGTGACCATCTCGAAGACCTAGAGAACTGTTTCAAGACAGTCAAAAGACGCAAGCTGAGGTTTAACCCGACTAAATATACGTTCGGATTGGGATCAGGAAAATTCCTCGGGTATTTGGTCAGCAAAATGGGAATAGAAGCAAACCCAGAGAAAATCCAGGTCGTCCTGGATATGAGATCTCCGAAGTCTTACAAAGATGTGCAGAGACTGACAGGCCGGATCGCGGCCCTTTGAAGGTTCATCTCCAAATCGGCTGAGAGATGCCTTCCATTCTTCGACACCTCAAAAGGGCCCAAGAACGAGAAAAGCTTTCAGTGGACTTCGGAATGCGAAGACGCGTTCCAAGGGATCAAACGATATTTGTCTTCGGCACCACTGCTGATGAAACCGATCCCTTCGGAAGCTTTATATCTATATTTGGCAGCAAGTTCGATGGCAATGGGCGCAGCATTGGTTCGAGACAAAGGGGGAAATCAGTTTCCAGTATACTACGTCAGCCATGTGCTTCGAGACGCAGAAATTCGATACCCGAACCTGGAAAAATTTGCCTATGTTTTGATCATAGCAAGCAGGAAACATCGGTATTATTTCCAGGGTCGGGTGGTGGTGGTATACACGGATCAGCGGTTGAAGAAGATTATACATCGACCAGAGGTTTCGAGAAGATTAACAACATGGGCAATGGAACTGACACAGTTTGCATTGGAGTATCAACCCCGAACAGCAATCAAAGGGCAGACATTAGCAAACTTCGTCGTGGAATGTTCGTTCACAGAACCGGATGTGGGATCGGTGACCGAAACGTAACACATGGATACTATATGTCGATGGCTCGTCAACGTCGGACATCAGCGGCGCCGAGGTCATACTGACAAGCCCCGAAGGGTTCAAAGTCCAACAAGAAATTCGGTTTCAGTTCAAAGCGACCAACAACGAAGCAGAATACGAGGCCATTCTAGCTGGGTTGAAGTTGGCTCGAAGCCTAAAAGTACAAATCTGGTCATCTATAGTGATTCAAAGTTGGTCATCAAACAGATATCGGGGGAGTACGAGGCCCGGGGCAAGAATGACGAAGTATTTAGCCAAAATAAAAAATAAACTGACATACTTCAGCTCGGTCAGCTGTCAGGGAGTAGATCGATCCGACAACACAGTAGCAGATGCCTTGACTCGACTGGCAACGACTGAAGCAAGTTCCTTTAGCGGTTCGGTTTATCTGGAAATATTGGAGCAGCCAAGTGTTCCGAAAGAGGAGGCACTATGTGTGGATCGGCTGGACTGCTGGCTCACACCTTACATCTTCTACTTGGCAGATGGGGTACTGCCTTCGGATCGCATTCTAGCAAGGAGGATCAAACACATAATTTTAAACTTTATACTCATCGATGGAGATCTGTACAGAAGGGCCTTCAACTCGCCATTACTTAAGTGTTTAACACCATCAGAAGCGAATTATGCACTTCTGGAGGTACATGAAGGGATTTGCGGGGATCACATGGGGGCCAAGTCACTGGCACATAAAATTCTGAGGCAAGGGTATTATTGGCCGACTGTCTACACAAAGGCCAAGGAACTCGTCAAAAGATGTCCCAAGTGTCAGCTGAACAGCAACATCCCACATCAACCACCCGAAGAGCTTTACTCAGTTCTATCCCCGATCCCCTTCGCAATATGGGGAATCGACATCCTAGGGCCTCTGCCGAAGGCCAAGGGGCAAGTCAGTTTTATAATAGTGGCTATTGACTACATGACGAAGTGGGTAGAAGCCAAACCGCTACAAAAGATCACCGAACAAGAATGCCTGAAATTTATGAAAGAAGGAGTAGTGTATCAGTTCGGCATTCCGATAGCAGTAGTTTCGGATAATGGCAGGCAGTTCGTGGGATCTAAATTCTAAAGTTTTCTGAAAAAATTGGGGATTCAGCACCGGAAGACTTCAGTTGCCCACCCCCAATCAAACGGTCAAGTAGAAGTGACCAACCGAACCCTACTCAACGGAATAAAAGGAAGATTGGATGAGTTGAAGGGTCAATGGCCTGAAGAACTACTCAGTGTTTTATGGGCATATCAGACAACTCCGAGGACAACAACTGGAGACTCTCCTTTCCGACAGGCTTACGGAACCGATGCACTCATATCAGTCGAGATCGGGTCCCCACTCTTTGAGTTAGTCAGTACAAATAACTATAACGATGAAGGTCTGAAAACAAATTTGGATCTAATGGATGAAGCCCGAGACTCGGCCATGCTGAGATTGCCTATTTATTAACAGAGAACAGCCAGACACTACAATCAGAATGTGAAGCTGAGAAGGTTTGAAGTAGGAGATTTTGTGTTGCGGGAGGCAAAGACATCAACCCCCCAGAACACAGGCAAGCTAATGCCTAACTGGGAGGGACCATATGAGGTAGTGGATGTGCCGAAGCCAAGGACTTACCGGCTTCGAGCAATGGATGGGTCTGAGGTAAAGAATACATGGCATGCTGGAAGACTTAGAAAATATTACCAGTAAATGCATGTCTATTCTCCCCTTCATTTATGTAATTTATGCAATTTATCAATGGGATAAAAACTTCTCTTTGAGAAATACTTGTACTTCATTTGAATTTGTACTGCTTTACCACTCAGACACGTTTCGAACCTAAACTGATCAGACAGTCCGGAGGGGCCTAACTGATCAGAAAAGGTCACAAGTATAACTGATTGACAAAGTTACACATCCGATCAGATAAGCTTCGAGCGTAAAACGATCATACAGTCTGAAAGAACTTAACTGATCGGTAAACGCCACAAGTATAACTGATCGATAAAGTTATAAATCTGATCCTGTAAGCTTCAGACATAAATTGACCAGACAGTCAGAAATGACCTAACTGTTTGATGAAAGTCAAGCAAAACTAATCGAGATAACAACTTAGAACAATTTTTTACTATTCATATCAAAAATATCTTATAATTCTCAATCAGACAGGCTTCGGGTTCATACACCACCGGCCTAACTGATCAGACAGATTACAAAACTAAGAAAAAAAAATTACAAGTATGAAAAAACAGATACTAAGGGGAACTAAGGTGGACCGTCATCTGCTTCGGCATCAGATTCCTCATCTAAGGAATCAAGGATTGAGGCATCCAGTCCGATAAGATTCAACATCCTCGGCAAACTGGGCCATGATCTTATCAGTCAAGGCAGACGAATCTTCATATTCTTTGATAGATGCCTGCTTGATGACGACCTTCTCCTTTAACAAAGCATTGTTCGATCGGATCAGCGTCCTCAGCTGGTCATGCATTGTGCCGACTTAGTCCTCGATGGTGTGAAGATTCCCCACCAAGACCTTGTTCTCCTCGGCCAGCAAATCCTTGTCTTGTACAAGCTTCTTGGCATGACCGTCGAGACCGAAAAACTCTTGTTGAAGTAAAGAATATTGCTCTTCGAGTTCGGCAATCTGACGATCAGCTTTTGTCACCTTGTTTCGGGTATTAGCGTGTAGATTCTTCTCCCTATTCAGTTCTGAATCACGACCTCGTAACTCGGCTTCGAGAAGCGACACATCATGTTTCAACTGATTTTCTTTCTTAGTGGTTCAGGAAAGAGAGGGGATGGCCCGAGCAAGGATGGCATTGGCCTAAACACAGAAGAAACATCAGATATACAAAACACAACCTAGCGGTAAATGGAAAAATCTTTAAAGCTGATTGAGAATATCTGGGTTTGAGCTCTGATGTAGGTAACCAGATACTCTTCCGACGAATAGCTCTTGAACCGGTCGTCGTCGCCAGGAAGCTTGAAGTGGTCGAACAGGTTGAAAGGGAATATGTCCCCAGGACTCTTCGGCCAACAGGTAGTTGGCGACCCTTGGGAAGAACTGGCCTTGGAGGTAGGAGTGAACTCAGGGATCGTGCCATCCACCACATCAACTGGAGTAGGGCCTTCGATCAGACGGGGTTTCTTCATTGGAGGTTCGAGGGGCCGATCTTCTGCCCCCTCCGAATCCTCGACCACCGTTACTATGGTATGAGGGGAGGGGGGATTTGGTTTTGGAGCTGATTTTGGCTGGATCACAAAATGGCCTTGGAGGGGGCTCGGGCAGAAGAAGGCTTCTTTGATTTTTTCAGCAAGGCCATCTTGTCAGCCCCTTTCATCTTCAACACATTCTTTGTGGAAGGTTCAATTTTGGATGATGCGAAAATAGGACCGATGGATGACCCGACAGATAGTTCGGTAAGGAGAATAGCCTCATCTTCGGGAGAATCATCAGCAACAGGAGGATGGATGGGTTCGGCAATGATCGGCAGAGGGGTCAAGGATGCATCAGCCTCATCGGGCTTGAAGATAGTCACTACAAAAGAAGATAAAGAGGTTAATAAAAAGGCAGTAGGGGGTCAGGAGGGGAAGAAAAAGAGATCAGGATTGTTACTTATAGCCATGTTCGTAGAGCCAGGATTCGTTGGACACGATCCCAAGACCCCAACTATTTTGCTTCAGCAGCGAGTAGAACTTATTAAAGGTGGCAGAGTAACCCTTCGGGAACTTAATTACCTTCAAGAGCTGAACCTCGGGACAGGCCCAGTCCGGTAAGAGGTTGAGGTCGGTTCCCTTCATGAAGAACCACTGTTCATACCACCCTTTATTGCTCGAAGGGGTCTTCACGAAGGTGGCTCGGCCAGGCACGTGGTTCAGATGGCGTAGGCCGGGTTCCTTCGATCGACCGACAGAAAACAGGACAAAGAAGAAGTCCAAACTCGGAGTAATGTCGGCTTCTTGGCACAGGGCAACGAAGTTGATCAGCTGGATATAGAAGTTCGGAGCCAGCTGCGAGAACCCGATCCAGACCAAACAGAGGAAAAAGGAAATAAATTCGTCGATGGCCTGAAGAACTACTCAGTGTTTTGTGGGCATATCAGACAACTCCGAGGACAACAACTGGAGACTCTCCTTTCCGACTGGCTTACGGAACCGATGCACTCATATCAGTCGAGATCGGGTCCCCACTCTTCGAGTTAGTCAGTACAAATAACTATAACGATGAAGGTCTGAAAACAAATTTGGATCTAATGGATGAAGCCCGAGACTCGGCCATGCTGAGATTGCCTATTTATTAACAGAGAACAGCCAGACACTACAATCAGAATGTGAAGCTGAGAAGGTTTGAAGTAGGAGATTTTGTGTTGCGGGAGGCAGAGACATCAACCCCCCAGAACACAGGCAAGCTAATGCCTAACTGGGAGGGACCATATGAGGTAGTGGATGTGCCGAAGCCAAGGACTTACCGACTTCGAGCAATGGATGGGTCTGAGGTAAAGAATACATGGCATGCTGGAAGACTTAGAAAATATTACCAGTAAATGCATATCTATTCTCCCCTTCATTTATGTAATTTATGCAATTTATCAATGGGATAAAAACTTCTCTTTGAGAAATACTTGTACTTCATTTGAATTTGTACTGCTTTACCACTCAGACACGTTTCGAACCTAAACTGATCAGACAGTCCGGAGGGGCCTAACTGATCAGAAAAGGTCACAAGTATAACTGATTGACAAAGTTACACATCCGATCAGATAAGCTTCGAGCGTAAAACGATCATACAGTCTGAAAGAACTTAACTGATCGGTAAACGCCACAAGTATAACTGATCGATAAAGTTATAAATCTGATCCTGTAAGCTTCAGACATAAATTGACCAGACAGTCAGAAATGACCTAACTGTTTGATGAAAGTCAAGCAAAACTAATCGAGATAACAACTTAGAACAATTTTTTACTATTCATATCAAAAATATCTTATAATTCTCAATCAGACAGGCTTCGGGTTCATACACCACCGGCCTAACTGATCAGACAGATTACAAAACTAAGAAAAAAAAATTACAAGTATGAAAAAACAGATACTAAGGGGAACTAAGGTGGACCGTCATCTGCTTCGGCATCAGATTCCTCATCTAAGGAATCAAGGATTGAGGCATCCAGTCCGATAAGATTCAACATCCTCGGCAAACTGGGCCATGATCTTATCAGTCAAGGCAGACGAATCTTCATATTCTTTGATAGATGCCTGCTTGATGACGACCTTCTCCTTTAACAAAGCATTGTTCGATCGGATCAGCGTCCTCAGCTGGTCATGCATTGTGCCGACTTAGTCCTCGATGGTGTGAAGATTCCCCACCAAGACCTTGTTCTCCTCGGCCAGCAAATCCTTGTCTTGTACAAGCTTCTTGGCATGACCGTCGAGACCGACAAACTCTTGTTGAAGTAAAGAATATTGCTCTTCGAGTTCGGCAATCTGACGATCAGCTTTTGTCACCTTGTTTCGGGTATTAGCGTGTAGATTCTTCTCCCTATTCAGTTCTGAATCACGACCTCGTAACTCGGCTTCGAGAAGCGACACATCATGTTTCAGCTGATTTTCTTTCTTAGTGGTTCAGGAAAGAGAGGGGATGGCCCGAGCAAGGATGGCATTGGCCTAAACACAGAAGAAACATCAGATATACAAAACACAACCTAGCGGTAAATGGAAAAATCTTTAAAGCTGATTGAGAATATCTGGGTTTGAGCTCTGATGTAGGTAACCAGATACTCTTCCGACGAATAGCTCTTGAACCGGTCGTCGTCGCCAGGAATCTTGAAGTGGTCGAACAGGTTGAAAGGGAATATGCCCCCAGGACTCTTCGGCCAACAGGTAGTTGGCGACCCTTGGGAAGAACTGGCCTTGGAGGTAGGAGTGAACTCAGGGATCGTGCCATCCACCACATCAACTGGAGTAGGGCCTTCGATCAGACGGGGTTTCTTCATTGGAGGTTCGAGGGGCCGATCTTCTGCCCCTTCCGAATCCTCGACCACCGTTACTATGGTATGAGGGGAGGGGGGATTTGGTTTTGGAGCTGATTTTGGCTGGATCACAAAATGGCCTTGGAGGGGGCTCGGGCAGAAGAAGGCTTCTTTGATTTTTTCAGCAAGGCCATCTTGTCAGCCCCTTTCATCTTCAACACATTCTTTGTGGAAGGTTCGATTTTGGATGATGCGAGAATAGGACCGATGGATGACCCGACAGATAGTTCGGTAAGGAGAATAGCCTCATCTTCGGGAGAATCATCAGCAACAGGAGGATGGATGGGTTCGGCAATGATCGGCAGAGGGGTCAAGGATGCATCAGCCTCATCGGGCTTGAAGATAGTCACTACAAAAGAAGATAAAGAGGTTAATAAAAAGGCAGTAGGGGGTCAGGAGGGGAAGAAAAAGAGATCAGGATTATTACTTATAGCCATGTTCGTAGAGCCAGGATTCGTTGGACACGATCCCAAGACCCCAACTATTTTGCTTCAGCAGCGAGTAGAACTTATTAAAGGTGGCAGAGTGACCCTTCGGGAACTTAATTACCTTCAAGGGCTGAACCTCGGGACAGGCCCAGTCCGGTAAGAGGTTGAGGTCGGTTTCCTTCATGAAGAACCACTGTTCATACCACCCTTTATTGCTCGAAGGGGTCTTCACGAAGGTGGCTCGGCCAGGCACGTGGTTCAGATGGCGTAGGCCGGGTTCCTTCGATCGACCGACAGAAAACAGGACAAAGAAGAAGTCCAAACTCGGAGTAATGTCGGCTTCTTGGCACAGGGCAACGAAGTTGATCAGCTGGATATAGAAGTTCGGAGCCAGCTGCGAGAACCCGATCCAGACCAAACAGAGGAAAAAGGAAATAAATTCGTGGAGGGGGAACCAAACTTCATATTTCAAGGCATAAAGATGGAAGGACATCCAACCTCCTCCGGGACGCTAGAACATCCTCTCATTCGGCTCAGCCACCCGAAGCTTGTACTATTGGGGAATATTGAATACGGTTCGAATGTCGGACAGCTGGGATTGGGTGATGGTCGACACGGTGTTGATAATCGTGTAGTTGGTCTCGGAGGCGTAAAGACGGCGAATTCGAGTATCGGCACTCTCAATAGGGATGTCAGCCGGAGCCCTTGGTAACTCGACCTGGACCAGGTCACCGGAGGTGATGGTAGCGGCGCCGGTGAGGATAACGGTTGGAGTGCTAGAATCAGCCATTTGAGGTGTTTTGGAAGAAAACGGGTAAGGATGAAGCTAGAACACTGGCAGGATGATGAAAATCAAAGGATTGGTGGAAATTGGGTAGTCTCCGGAAATCGCCCTTGCCGAAAAAGTTTTAGAGAGATTTGAAATGTTGAAGTTTCAAAAAAGTGACAGTGAAGGACTGATGGGGGCTTATATAGCGTGTCTGGCCCGGTTTCCAAGGGCGGCTATTTATTGCAGGTGGAGCCCAGTCTTGGAAAAACTTGTATCAGCTCATAAGTCGAAAAGAAACCGCTTGGGTTCCCAAGACAGCTCATCATCACTAGGCGCGACTATTTAAAATTGTGTCCTTTCAAGTCTCATGTCATAAATATCTTATAACAAGAGACTGGGAGGCAATGTTCGGGAGTGTTTTACCGACCCTCATGTTGGCTGTATGCCTGGGCTGGAATCGAGGGAGTTGGGCCGATATGGCCGAAGACATACAGGAGGTCGAGGACGTTCGGGTTCGGATAACCGAGCCCAATAGGCCGGGATTCGGTGGTGATCATTGAGGTCGGGGTCGGGTCTTCGCGTCCTCGGGATCGAATCATCCCTGCACTACGGGCCAATGATATTCTTTAGTATCACAACCACGAATTATCCATGCACTACGTGCCAAGGATAATTGTGTTTTCATCAACGGTCATGATCATGCTATAAAACAATTTATCTTTGCACTTTTGGCCGAAGAGAACCCATGGCCATGATCATACTAAAAATTATCCATCAATGCACTAAGGGCCAATGAAGACTTTTACCACATTATTTGTAACATTACGGTCATGATTATACCGAATAATTTCTGGTCATAATCTTACCAAGTACATCTATGCAGTACGGCCAAAGATGACTTTCATAACAATATAAACATAAGGATGATGACAATGACATAATAATTCAATAAAATAAGTTCAAGGATAAATTTTAAAGATTTATAATTTAATGTATCTAGAAATCAATAACGTCCAAATTGTCAACATGATACTGTTTTGTGGAGTAAAATTTAAGAATAATATTATATCAGAAATGATTTCGACCGAAAAGAAATCAATTCTTGTCATGAAAAGTGCCCCGGGTCAATATTAACCGAGTGAATAGTATCCATGAATAGTAACTTCGGGAATAGTAACCCCGTGAATAGTACCCCGATATGAAAATGTTAAAACTTATCAAGAATGCTCAAAATAATATTTTCATAAAAAGATATGGGATGAAGCGCAAATATCAATGATATTCTTCTAATTTTATGAAATATAGAATCCAAAACTTAACAAAATGAGTATAGAATTCAAAATCTGAAATGAAATAATATTACTTACATACTATAGAGTATGGAAGAAAATATTATTTTATACGAATAGTGAACAAAAATAATATCCCATACGAATATTAAACGAAAATAATATTCATTTCAAATATTGAACGAATATAATATTCTTTACGAATATTAAATAAAAATAATATTTCTTGCGAATATTGAACGGAATAATATTCATACAAATACGAAAAATAATATCTCTTCAGAATGTGAAATAAATAATACCCCTTACGAGTATTGAAAGAAAATAATTCTCTTCATGAATACGAAAGAAAAAATACCCCTTACGAGTATTGAAAGAAAATAATTATCTTCATAAATACGAAAGAAATAATACCCCTTACCTTAAAAAGAAGAGTATTTCAACTGGTATAGCGGATATATTCTTGAAGAAAACTTTCACTATTTTCTACACAAAGCTTTCTAAAACTCGAAAGAAATACGCTCAATATTATTGAAAAAGAATTTTCTTATTCTGGTGTGATTTTCAATTCTAAATAAGCATCATATTTATAGGAGAATGGAAATGATACTATTTGAATGCACAGTGTACATACGTTCACAGGCAGAATTCAAAATTCACAGACGAAGAAATTTTTTTGTATAACTTTACTATGCAAATACTATGCATAATAAAATATAATATATTCTATTTTCATAAAAAAACTTATAATATATATATATATATATATATATATATATATATATGTATATATATATACAAACCACCCGTGAAATCCTTCCCCTGACATTTCATTTCATTTTTCTTCTAGTGGGCCCCACATGTGGCCCCCATCTTTATTATATTATATAATTTTCTATCGATTATTTTAAAAAATGGGTAAATGGGGGTCCATAAAATAAGCAAAATTTACATCAAATACTTCATAAAAATTTTCTCAATATTTTGAACAACATTTATTCATTATTATTATTATTTGCAATATTTAACAACCAGATCATTTCCAGAAAAGAGGGGGTTTTCTAATAAGGATTTCTCCCTATTGCCGCGCAATTAGGTGACTAAACCTCTCCTCGACAGAACTTTCTAGACATCATCAATATTGTAAATAATAATATGAATAATTGTATCGTCTCAGTTATTAATTTAATAATATATAAAATATCCGTGACACCCCCAAAATAGGTATACATCACCCATTCTGAGTTGTCAATACATGGTACAGAAATAACTACAACTTTATTATTACAACAGTAAAACTGTGAGTTTGAATACAAATATTATCTTCTAGATAATATCTATACTCAAATAAATCCTCATCACATTTATTGATACATTATTTTACAAAAATGGTGAGAACTACTAAACAACTCTCTCTAGAACCTTCATTCCATACCCCGACTCGTACTCGCTATATTCTCGCCTCCTGAGAAGAAAAATAGAACAAAAAGGAAAAGGGTGAGCTCAACTAGCCCAGTAAAGAATATTATGACTAAGATAATATACAACAAATTATCATTAATTTTCAACAGGGAAAAAAATCTAATAGAATACAATAGACAACAAGTTTTAAATAAATATTTGCAGTGAAAATAATAATTCATTAGAAGAGTTAAGTAGAGAATGCAAACTACAATCTTCTATGTATGAATTTAAAAGTTCACCGTCTATCTTTTATCCTTGTAACATCAATCAATATATATCTGGAATCAAATATTCATCTTTGCACTACAGGCCAAAGATATTCATCAGTTGGTCATGTTCATTTAAACACATGTTCATCTTTGCACTACAGGCCAAAGATATTCATCAGAAATCATTCATCTTTGCACTACAGGCCAAATATATTCAATAATATTATCATTTAAGACCGAGGATGATGAAAAATATTTTTAAAGAAACGAATCCAGTGAAACAAAATGAAAAGGATTAAGGATTCGTACTTTATTTTAACCATGTCCAAAAATACCTCAAAAATAATCATAGTGGTGTAAAATTCAAGAATGATCAAAACATGGATACAATCAAAGCTAGTATCCACAATATATATTTTAGACGAAAAGAAAATTTTTCATTTTTCGATTAATAGTGCCGTATTCATGAATAGTATCGTATACGTAAATAGTGCCGTATACGTGAATAGTAACTCTGACATAAAAAGTTCTAAATTGATTAAAAGTTCAGATCAATAATTCGGCCTAATGATATTAGAAGAAATAATATCATTTTAAAAAAAATAATATCCCTTACCTCGAAAGACAGTACTTCTAGTTGAAACACCGGATATAAGCTATTACTTGAACTTGCACCGTATAGCAACAGTACTCAAAATATATTCAAAATACTCACAAGAATACGCTCGATAATATAGAGAGAAAAAACTTCAGTTTCTGGTGTGATTTTTAATTCTAACCTAAGCACCCTATTTATAGGAAAATGCTTAGAACACCAAAGTAGAAAATTTAATATAATAATATTATTATTATTTCTACAACTTTCTACGTACCAAGAATATGAATTCAGCTATCAAAACACATGCAAGACCCACACTCAAATCACCAAAAACATTTTTCATATTAAAAATATTTTAAACTTTCAAAAATTAATTATTTCGGAGCTTCGGAACTTCAATAATTCATAATAAATAGCCCTTTTATCAGAAAATTCGAATCTCACGAATTTTTATAGGAAATTCAATTCTCTACAACTTTGCAGAAGAAAGTTTTTCCAAATTCTAAATAGAAATTGACCGAAATCCATAAACGGGAGATTTTACAAGCTATAATCAAATTTCGGTCAATAATTGTGTACACCAACACATAAAATATGCGTTAAATATTTAATGCCACAAAAATACTCTTCCTCCTCATATACTCATATATCCCACATTCATTATAGAAATATCACCGTTAATATATTATTAAAATAATATATTTAAATAAATTATTTGATCAGAAAAAGATAAAATATTAATTTTCAACAATTGTCACATTAAAAATTTTCTCCATCTATATCCACATAAAATCAATATTTTTCTCATCATATGAATCAATAATTAATTATTCACAAATAATATTACATAAACACAATATTGACAATCAGGCAGTTCCTAGGAAGGAGGGGGCTTTCCAATAAGAATTTCTCCTTACTGGCTCGCAATTAGGTGACCAAACCTCTCCTTAGACAGAACTTTCTAGACATTGCCAATAATTTTATCTAATAATATTATTCAGATAATATTAATTATTGCTTCGATAATAGAAAATACTGTGTAATGACAATTTATTGAAACAACAGTAATATAAAATATCAACGCAGCAATTATTAAATCAATAAAATAAAATACTGAACAGTAATTACTGTAACCATTATTGAGTAGTGCCTTCTTACGTAAGAATCAATAATTGGTGTAATACCGTGTGCTACTGTGTTTTAATCACCGAGTATTTTAACAGTATTAATGGTAACAACTACGCCGTTATTTTTAAACAACTTATATTTGTCATTTTTTTCATCCAATCGCTTTCCGTTATGGGGCACACACATGGCTGCGCCTTCGTACGAATATTCCCCGACAGTACGAATATTCCACGACCAAACGAATATTCCCCGACAACAATGAATATTTTATAACCACTTGCTTATTTTAAAATATTTGCGTATTTTACCCATAACTATCCACATTAATCAAATCAACCCTTACTCTTTCAAAATAATAAATAGAGAAAATTAAATTTCATTAATAATAAGTTGGGGTCTTACAACCTCCCCTCCTTATGAAATTTTGTCCTCGAAATTTACGTACGTACCTGGTGTTTCGAAAAGGTGAGGATACCTCGCTTTCATTTTCGTTTCTAATTCCCAGGTCATTTCCTCTATAGCATGATTCTTCCACAGAACTTTAACTTGTGGTATGACCTTTGTGCGTAGGACATGCTCCTTCCTATCCAAAATCTTGACAGGTACATCTTCGTACGTTAAGTATTCGGCTATCTCGTCCTGTTCTAACTCAATAACGTGGTTTGGGTCTTTCACATATTTACGAAGTACAGATATGTGAAACACATTATGAACACGAGACATACTCAGAGGTAACGTGAGTCTATAGGCTACATTTCCTACTCGGTCAAGAATTTGAAATGGACCAATAAATCGTGGATTGAGCTTTCCTCTCTTCCCAAATCTTGTAACTCCCTTCTATGGAGAAACTCGCATCAATACATGATCCCCTATACTAAATTCCACGTCCTTTCGATAAAGATCCGCATAACTCTTTTGTCGATCTTGTGCCGTTTGTATACGTTATCGAATCATTTGGATTTTTCGGTAGTCATACGTACTAACTCGGGTCCCAATAATGTTGCTTCATCCACGTCATCCCAACATATTGGAGAGCGACACTTTCATCCATATAATGCTTCAAATGGAGCCACACATATACTTGCCTGATAACTGTTGTTGTAGGAGAATTCCACCAATGGTAAATACTTATCCCAACTTTCCTTGAAGTCTAAGACACAGAGTCTTAATAAATCTTCAAGAGTTTGAATTGTCCTCTCTGATTGTCCGTCAGTTTGAGGATGGTATGCCGAACTGAATCGTAAATCTGTGCCCATAGCTTTTTACAAACTAACCCAAAATCTTTAAGTGAATCTTGGGTCACGATTCAAAACTATGGATACTGGCATGCCATGCAACCTCACAATCTCATTTACATATATACTAGCAAGGCGTTCAAGGGAATAAGTCTCCCGTATCGGCAAGAAGTGAGCAGACTTGGTTAATCTATCAATAATAACCCAAATAGCATTGATTCCTTGAGAAACCGTAGGAAGACCCATAACGAAATCCATGGTAATGTGTTCCCACTTCCATTTCGGAATCTCAAGTGGTTGCAACGGACCCTTAGGTACTAGATGCTCCGCCTTTACACGTTGACAAGTAAAACACATCGAGATAAACTTTGCAATCTCTCTCTTCATATTATTCCACCAAAATGTATGTCGAAGATCACGATACATTTTAGTACTTCCAGGATGGATTGCAAATGCTGTATTGTGTGCCTCCATCATAATCTTGTACTTCAAATCAGAGTCGTTAGGAACACAAAGTCTAGAGTGGACTCGAAGTATTCCTTCTTCATCAATTCTCGTTTCCGGAATAGCTCCTTCTTGTACTTTCTTCTTCATACGCATCAGCTCCGGGTCGGTGGCTTGAGCAACCTTAACTTTTTCTATTAAAGTTGGCTCTATGCGTATACTTGACATCATCGCACTCGTTCCTGCATATGATCTTCTACTCAACGCGTCAGCTACCACGTTCGCTTTTCCAGGATGGTATTGAATAGTGTGGTCGTAGTCTTTCAATAGCTCGAGCCAACGTCGCTGTCGCATGTTGAGTTCTTTTTGAGTGAAGAAATATTTAAGGCTTTTATGGTCTGAATATATCTCCACTTTCTTCCTATATAGATAGTGCCTCCAGATCTTTAGCGCGAAAACGACTACTGCTAACTCTAGATCATGAGTAGGATAATTCCTCTCATACTCTTTAAGTTGTCGTGAGGCATAGGCTATGACTTTTCCACGTTGCATGAGAACACATCCTAACCCTTTGCCTGAAGCATCGCTGTAGATAACAAATCCATCTGTACCAGATGGTATTGTTAGAACAAGTGCCGAAATGAGTCTCCTCTTGAGCTCTTGGAAACTCTTCTCTCATTCTTCGCTCCAAATGAATTTTGTATCCTTCCAAGTTAGCTGGGTTAATGGAGTAGCGATTCGAGAAAACCCTTCCACGAATCTCCGATAATAACCAGCTAAGCCCAAAAAGCTACGTACTTCAGTCACCGACTTCGGTTGCTCCCAACTTTTTATTGCTTCAATCTTCGCCGGATCAACAGATACTCCATGTTTCGACACCACGTGCCCAAGGAATGCTACTTTATCAAGCCAGAACTCACATTTCTTCAATTTGGCATATAGTTTGTTTTCACAAAGCCTTTGGAGTACCAGCTTTAAATGGTGCTCATGATCTTCACGACTTTTGGAATATATGAGGATGTCATCAATAAAAATAACAACGAACTGATCCAAAATATATTCCTTGAATACTCGGTTCATCATATCCATGAAAGCCGCAGGAGTATTAGTCAATCCGAAAGACATGACTAAGAATTCATAATGCCCATACCGAGTTCTGAAGGCAGTCTTTGGAATATCCTCAGTTCTAATCTTCAGCTGATGATATCCAGAACGAATATCGATCTTTGAAAAGAATTGTGCTCCTTGAAACTTGTCAAACAGGTCATCAATACGAGGTAGAGGATATCTCTTCTTGATGGTGACATGGTTCAATTCCCGATAGTCAATACAAAGTCGCATACTCCCGTCTTTCTTCTTTACGAATAAAACAGGAGCACCCCAAGGAGATGTACTAGGGTGAATGAAACCGATGTCCAACAATTCCTGTAGTTGTACCTTTAACTCCTGAAGTTCAATAGGAGCCATTCGATATGGGGTTTTAGAAATGGGCTTTGTACCAGGTTCAAGATCAATAAAGAATTCAACTTCACGTTTTGGGTTAGACCGAGAAATTCTTCAGGAAATACGTCAGGAAGTCAATAACAACAGGAATATTATTCAAATTTGACGTGTCTTTATTCAAATCCATAACATGGGCTAAGAAAGCTTGACATCCGTTTTTCAATAAACGAATAGCTTTATGATTAGATATGACAGTGATTGATTTTAATAGTTTAGTTGTTTGAATTCGTACAACAGGTTGGTTAGGAATATGAAAACTAACAACCTTACGAAAACAATCAATTTTGGCATGATGAGTAGTTAACCAATCAATCCCTAAAATCACATCAAAAGTAAGTATCTTTAAAGAGATAAGGTCAACAGGTAAGGCGATGGTGCTAACTTGAATCAAACAAGATTTATAAATAGTGGATGTGATGAAAGTTTCTCCTAACGGAGTTTCCACAGATAGGTCAAAGTCTAATTTCTCCGGAGTCAAGTTTAAACGTTGAGCACAAGCAGGAGAGATAAATGAATGGGTAGCACCGGTATCAAGTAAGGTATAAACTTCGCAAGAATTTATAAATAGCTTACCCGTGATCACCTCGTTTGGGTTCCTCGCATTTTGACCAGTCACAACTGTAAGACCCCGAATTTTATGAAATAAAAGTATTCAATTTTTCTTATATTTACAATTCAGTAAATGGTTAAATTGATAAAAGGTTAAAGTTAAGGGTGATATATGAATTTTTTTCAAAAATAAGCAAGTGGTTATAAAATACTCATTGTTGTCGGGAAATATTCGCTTGGTCGTGAAATATTCTTTCTGTCGGGGAATATTCGTACGACGGCGTAGCCTTTTGTGGGCCCCGTAACAAAATAACTGTCGGATGAAGAAAATGACAAATTAAAGTTTTTTTATAAATAACGGCGTAATCATTACTGTTAACACTGTTGGAATACCCGGTTGGTAAAGTAAAGTAATACGCGTTGTTGCACAGTAGGACACAGTATTGCACCAATTATTGATTCTTACGTAAGAAGACACTACTCAATAATGGTTACAGTAATTACTATTCAGTTGTTTATTTTATTGATTCAATAATTGTTGCTTTGATATTTTATATTGCTGTTGTTGTCATTACATAGTTTTTTTCATTATCGAAGCAATAATTCATATTATCTGAATAATATTATTAGATAATATTATTGACAATGTCTAGAAAGTTCTGTCTAAGGAGAGGTTTGGTCACCTAATTGCGCGCCAGTAAGGAGAAATTCTTATTGGAAAGCCCCCTCTTTCCTAGGAACTGCCTGATTGTCAATATTGTGATTCTGTAATATTATTTGTGAATAATTACTTATTGATTTATATGATGAGGAAAATATTGATTTTATGTGGATATAGATGGAGAAAATTTTTAATGTGACAATTGTTGAAAATTAATATTTTATCTTTTTCTGATAAAATAATTCATTTAAATATATTATTATATTTTAATAATATAATAAGGATGATATTTTTACGATGAATGTGGGATATATGAGTATATGTGGAAGAGGAGTATTTTTGTTATCAAAAATATTTAAAGCATGTTTTATGTGTCGGCGGACCCCATTTCTTGACTGAAATTTGGTTATAGCCTGAAAAATCGCCCGTTTATGGATTTCGGCCAATTTCTGTTTGGAATTTGGAAAACCTTTCTTCTGCAAAGTTGTAGAGAATTGAATTTCCTATAAAAACTCGCGAGATTTGAATTTTCTGACAAAAGGGCTATTTATTATGAATTATTGAAGTTCCGAAGCTCCAAAATAATTGATTTTTAGAAGTTTTAATTATTTATTTTATAAAAAACGTTTTTTTACTTCTTCTAGAAGGTAGCATGTGGTTTGTAACCATATTGAACAGTAATTACTGTAACCATTATTGAGTAGTGCCTTCTTATGTAAGAATCAATAATTGGTGCAATACCGTGTGCTACTGTGTTTTAACCACCGAGTATTTTAACAGTATTAACGATAACAACTACGTCGTTATTTTTAAACAACTTATATTTGTCGTTTTCTTCATCCAATCGTTTTCCGTTATGGGCCCACACATGGATGCGCCGTCGTACGAATATTCCCCGACATTACGAATATTCCACGACCAAACGAATATTTTCCGACAACAATGAATATTTTATAACCACTTGCTTATTTTGTAATATTTGCGTATTTTACCCATAACTATCCACATTAATCAAATCAACCCTTACTCTTTCAAAATAATAAATAGAGAAAATTAAATTTCATTAATAATAAGTCGGGGTCTTACAATATCGACAATAATTGAATCAAATAACGTGAGATACTATGCATCAATTATGGTAGGAATAATTGAAAAAAAACTGAATTACTTCTCACGTAAGCATCAATAATCAATACCGTGTGCTACTATACAACCACGCGTATTACTGTACTTTTATCATCGGGTAATTCAACAGTTAACTGTAAAATTTCTGCCGTTATTTTAATAAAAAGATATTTCTGTCATTTTTTTATTCCGATAATAATTTTGCTGTGGGGTCCACCAATGATTGTGTCGTCGTACGAATATTTTTTGTTAAAACGAATATTCCCCGACCTATCGAATATAATATGACAACTTGCATACTTTGTAAAATTTATAAATATTACCCACAACTATAACATTATATCAAATCCACATTATAATATTAAAAAAAATATTTCGAGAAAATTAAATCTTTATTCGTAAAATTTGGGGTCTTACAATCTCCCATCCTTATGAAATTTCGCCCTCAAAATTTACGTACGTACCTGGTATGCCGAACATATGAGAATACCTCGTCAGATTCTAACTCTTGAGGTATAACCTTTGAGCATAGAATATATTCATTTTTATCCATGATTTTAACATGTATCTCCTCATACGTTAAATCTTCCACTATCTCGTCCAGTTCTTAATCAATAACGTGGTTCGGGTCTTCCACATATTTACGTAACTTCGATACGTGAAAAACGTTATGAACACGCGACATACTTAGCGGTAAAGCGAATTTATAGGTCACAGTTCATACTCGATCAATGATTTCAAATAGACCAATAAAATCGAGGGTTGAGATTTCCTCTTTTCATCAATTCTTGATTCTAGAATAACGCACTCTTGAACATTCTTCTTCACATTCATCAGCTCTGAGTCTGTAGCTTGAGCGGCTTTAACTTTATCAATTAAAGTCGGTTCTAATCCTATATTCGATATCTTCACGTAAGTTCTTGGAATGATTATGACGAGGAATTGTGTATTGGTATAATCATAATATTTAATATTACAGATAAAGTTCTCTTTGACCCGTAGTGCATAGATGGACAAGTGTATGACATGATCATGACCATTAGTGATTAGGGGTGGGCAACCGATAAAAATCGGCCCGAATCGGACCGATACCGAAATTACTCAAATTTTGGTACCGATATCGAAACCGGTTGGACCGGTATACCGAACCGACGGTACCTGGTCGGTACCGATTTTTACCGAAAATTCATATATAATTATTATTTTTATTATTATTATTCATATTTTTATTAAGATTATTAATATTATTATTATTATTATAATCAATATTTTATTATTATTATTATTAAATTATTATTAATAATAATAAATTAGAAAATCGGTATATACCGGTCCGGTTCGGTTTATACCGAATCATAAAAGTGCCGAACCGAAATTGGTACCGAAAAACCGGTATATACCTATTTTTTTGTACCGAATCGGACCGATTTATATTTATACCGAATCGATCAGTTCGGACCGGTCCGATTCGACCAGAAATCGAAAAAATCGAACCATTTGCCCACCCCTACTGGAGATACAAATGATTATATTTGGCACGTAGTGCATAGATAATTCGTTGATTGAAAATAATTATTGATTAGTGTTACAGGAATAAAATATTGATGATCGACTTTTAAATCATAGAATATAGTAGACAACATGCTCTACTTGACTTTTCTAATAGATTGTTGTTTCCGCTGCAGTTGTACGTTAATCTAAAACTTGTTGTCTATTGTATTCTATCAGATTTTCCTTGTTGAGGACTAAGGATAATTTATTTTACATTATCTTGGTCATAATATTCTTTATTGGGCTAGTTGAGCTCACCCTTTTACTTTTGGTTCCATTGTTCTTCTCAAGAAGCGAGAATGTAGCTGAAACTAGTCGGAGAGTGGAGTAATGGTCCAAAATAGTTATTATAGTAGTCATCACTACTTTGTAAAAAAGTGTGACAATAATTGTAATGATAATTTTATTTGAGTTAGGATATTGTCTACGAGACAATATTTGTATTGAAACTCACAACTTATATTTTATCGTATTTTACACGACAATTAATAGTTATATAAATGAAGTTTGTATTTGAATTCTGTATCATGTATTTGACGACTCAAAATGAATTGTGTAGACCTATTTTGGGAGCGTCATATTATTCGTATATATTTGTACGTAATTGTTAATTGTGAAATTGAACAACATTAAGTTATACGTGAAAGGATAGAAATTTATTTAGTCTATACCAAGTACGGTAAGAAACTATGTTTTTGAGTTTTACAATGGAGATAAAAAGGGAAAAATAAATAAAACTGCTGAATTTTTTAAAGAGATAAAAGAGAAGAAAAACTAAACTCTCAAAATTGAGAAAATTTTAAAGAAAATTTATTGAAGAATTAAATAATGTATTAAAATGTCAAAAAAATTCAGTTCTCAAATAAGAGTATATTATATAATTTTATTAGGGTGAATAATAATATTTTTTGAAGTTAATTTTTTTTCCAGAACGCACAAAAGAAATTAATTTTTTTCCCTTCTCCTTTTTATATTATAAATTTTAGTTTTTTTTCTCTCTATCCGAACTAAATCACAAGCACACGAAAGATTTACTGGTAATTTATGGAGTAATTTATTTATAATTTATGGTGTATTATCTTTTTGGGACCATACACAGACAGAGGGAGGTTCTAGAATTTTCAGGGGATAAATCATAGTAGTAAATGATATAACCTGTAAATTAGTTAAAAATAAGAATAAAATACACTGACATTACCGGTAAATAATCATAATAACATTCACTTGTTTAATTTTTCAACTAACATTCAATATCCCTATTGTGATTAACTAATTAATATTAAAAAATATTTTTAATATAATGTCTAATATACTTTCAAGTTATAAGGTTCGATATATCTACTAAATATAAATTTGTATGTAATAATTAGGGTTTAGGGTTGTAATTAGTATTTTAGTATTTTTGTTAATTAGTATTTGATATAAATATGTTATGTTTTGAATTTTAGTATTTTGATTAAATGATATAAATATGTTATACAACTTATTTTATTTAATTATTTATTTTGATTAGTTAACAAAATAATTTAAATTTTAGTATTTTGATTAAATGATGTAAATATGTTATGCTTTTTTATTTTGAATTTTAGTATTTTTTTTGTTTTAATTAAATGATATATATTGTTTTATTTAGAATATGTTTTATATTTAAACCTCCATGTGTCTGTCACGTCAGCCAATTTTAACCTCGTTTATCTTCTGTTAACAACAGGGGCATAGACGATCTAAAAAATATAATTTTAATGATACTTTTGAATAAAAAAAAGTATAAAAAATACTCGATAGTATATTTTTGAACCTTCTCCCATATTAGTAACTAGCTGGGTCCCGTGCCTCCGGCACTGTATGGACAATATGATTTATCTCAAACTTTGAACGACCAAAATAATTTATTGAATGAGCGGAAAATTTAAAGTAATTTGCATTTTATTAAATTATTATTAGATTATTAGATAGATAGATAGATAGATGTATTTTATTTGATAGATGTATGAACGGTGAGATTTATCTCAAACTTTGGACGGCCCAGATGATTTATTGAGTGAGCGAAAAATTCAAAATCATTTGTATTTTATTAGATAGACTAGCTGGGTCCCGTGCCTCCGGCATTATATGAGCAGTGAGATTTATCTCAAACTTAGAACGGCCCATATGATTTATTAAGTCAGCGGGAAATTCAAAATCATTATTAGATAGATTAGATAGATAGATGTATTTTATTAGATAGATGTATAAACGGTGAGATTTATCTCAAACTTTGGACGGCCCAGATGATTTATTGAGTGAGCGAAAAATTCAAAATCATTTGTATTTTATTAGATAGATTAGTAATAAAGTAGTGATTGCGTTCTTTGCCTTGACCCTTCAGAGTTCAGACAACAAGTTGGACTCGGTCCAACCTCAGTAAGTCTACCGACTTTGTCAGTTTTCATTTTTGATCTTTCTTATTCAAATGATTTTTTTTTATAATAGTATGAATACTGGTCGCGGAGTCAGACGTTTGGTTACTATTTTCAAAATTGTGGTGATTTCTGAAATAGGAATTCTTTCATACATAACATATCTAGAAGTATTTGTAGGCCTTTAAATTTGCCTGGATGGAAATTCAAATATAGAGTTGGCTGTGAAGATCTTCAATCAATTGGCATTGGTTTCAAAGTATTTCTTGCAACAAAAAATGCCATGACTAACTATTGTAAAAAATCAATCCTACTAAACCTCTAAGAAAATGGAAGAATTTGACAACCTGACAGCCATACAACATGCTAGTAAGGTTTCAATTAAGAAGTGGGGAAAACTTACCAGGCATGTAGAAATCAAATGAAATTTTCAGAAGTTACAATGCAATCAAACTTAAAATTAAAGAGTTCCAGGGGAATCATGGGGTCTGCACATTTGAGTCCTTGGATTTGTTCTCTTCTGAAGACGGACGGTTCTCTGAGTCAGATTGCCGAATCTCTTCAATCATTCGAACGACTTCATTTATGTTGGGTCTCATGTCTGGCACCCTTACAACGCACGCCATGGCAATTTGCAGCATTTGCACCATCTCTTCTTCAATGTTTTGGAACCTCATCAATTCAACATCAAATACTTCAGCTGTCCATTCCTCCCTGACAACCGACTGGACCCACCTCGGGAGATCAACCATATCATCGCGTGTTGGTGATTGAATCGGTTGCTTTCCAGTCAACATCTCAAGTAGGAGGATACCAAAGCTGTATACATCTGATTTATGAGAGTGCTTCCGAGTTTCAATCACCTCAGGAGCATGATACCCTGCAGGCCGAGATGAAGTCGCAGGGAAGTTCATGAGAGGTGCTAAGCCAAGATCAGATACACAACCATCCAGATCTTGGTTGAGGAGGACGTTTGATGACTTGACATTGCCGTGAGTAAATTTACCACCACCTGCGGAATGGATATGGGCAATACCCCTTGCAGCACCCAGAGCTATCTTAGTTCTGGTGTCCCAGTCTAGTGGAGTTCTCCCAGCACCCCTAGTTCCTGAGATAAGTTGATATTCAGCAGGGAGGAAAATAAGGAATAGTAAACCTAATGTGACTGGTAGTCTTAATAAATATACGTTACCACACACCCTCCTTTTCAAATTATAAGATCATTATTGACGTTTAAAAATCAGTTTAAGATATTTTCAAACCCAAGATTGAGATGAATAAATCTTACAATGAGTAGTACTCTTTAGATAGTTTACGTTATTCATCATTGTATTGACTAACATTAAAGGGATTCATATATTTTTAAATTAAAAATGTCTTAAATTGACTTCAAACAGTCAATAATAATATTATATTTTGGAATGGGCCACTATAGGTCCTCTTCAATAAAGAATACAATTAGTGACTAATCTGGGGCAAGTTAGTATAACATTATAACATAATCTTTCACATTGAAGTGGTTCATATATATATATATATAGGGAATCCATCCATGACAACCGGTTGCCATGGATACTGTGCAACAACCTCTTTTCAAACCGTTGATCAACTTATTGGAAGGCTGAGATTGGGATATATTAATACCAAGCCGGGACAAGCTCTACCGGCTTCTATTTAAATAAGAAGGGCCCACATTTCAACATATTGTCAGTATAGTTAAACAAAATGAATATTTAATATTAAAATATTATCGGCCGGTACAGCTTGTACCGGCTTACCCTTTTTTTTTACGCATTTCTCCATTATATATCATGACTCAGTAAATTAAAATAGAATAAAAAAATAAAATTAATATTAAAATATTTCGGCCGGTACAACTTGTACCGGCTTACTCTTTTTAAAAAAACTGCCGTTAGCTTCTATATTAACAATAATAACAATAATATTTAAATAGTTACTCTTTTTAAAAAAACACTGACTGGTAATATTTTAATTTAATTTATAAATATAAATATAAAGTTTATTTATATTAACAATAATATTACCAATAATAACAATAAATATAAATAAAATATTAAATAACAATAATAACAAAATAATATAACAATAAATAACAATATAAACAATAACAAATAAAAAATAAACAATATTTATATTTGTTATTATAAAGTTTATTTATAATAACAATAATATAAAGTTTATTTATATTAACAATAATTTCTTTATATTTATATTTATAAATTAAATTAAAATATTACAGGCCAGTTTTTTTTAACGCATTATATAATATAAAAATTATTAAAAAATTATATCATTTATAAATATAAACTTTATATCAGTCTTTAATAAAATATAAAGTGTATATTAATATAAACTTTATATCATTTTAAAAATATAAACTTTATATCATTTTCAAAATATATTAATATTAAGGTTTATATCAAACTTTATATCAAGTGTATAACCTTAAGAATATAAATGTGTTAAAAACAAAAAAGGAGCAAGCCGGTAAAAGTTGTACCGGCCGAAATATTTTAATATTAATTTTATTTTTTTATTCTATTTTAATTTACTGAGTCATGATATATAATGGAGAAATGCGTAAAAAAAAAAGGGTAAGCCGGTACAAGCTGTACCGGCCGGTAATATTTTAATATTAAATATTCATTTTGTTTAACTATACTGACAATATGTTGAAATATGGGCCCCTCTTATTTAAATAGAAGCCGGTAGAGCTTGTCACGGCTTGATATTAATATATCTCAATCTCAGTCTTCCAATAAATTGATCAACGGTCTGAAAAGAGGTTGTTGAACAGTATCCATGGCAACCGGTTGCCATGGATGGATTCCCATATATATATATATATATAGGGTCCGGATCAGGTAAGGACTCCCTTACGATACTAAAATGCGGATTTTTTTTTTGTTGCTTTTTTTTAAAACAACTAAAAAAAAGTTTAATATTTTATGGAATTATAATTTTTTTCATAATACAGTGTTTTGGGTGTGATTTGGATACATATAACAAAACAGGTATGTACAGTCTGTGCAGACTGTACATACATTTTTTGGTATATGTATCCAAATCACGCCTAAAACATTGTATTATGAAAAAATTTCAGTTCCATAAAATATTAAACTTTTTTTTTAGTTATTTTAAAAAAAAGCAAAAAAAAAGTCCGCATTTTACCATCGTAAGGGAGTCCTTACATGATCCTCTCTGTATGTATGCATATATATATATATATATAAGATACAAGTCGATGCAAAACATTAAAAGGAAAGGTATAGCTCTATATCTGGGTGATGCAGCAAATTCAGTCTGGCAATAATATATTCCAGTTCAGAAATCAAAAAGGACAAATATATTGCATCTCAAGTTCTCAGCCTAACTTTTTATTCTATCTAACATGATTCAAGAGTGTTTCGTTCATTATTATTTTTTTCCATACAGTACGAGAGAAAAAGAAGGCTTTCAGAAATTGCTCAAGTAGAGTTCATCAATGTGCTTGAACTTGACCAACATTAATGACAGACATTTATGAAATCTTCAAAACAAAATATAAGAAAGGTTTAAAGGCATACCATGCAAGAGCATTGACAAACTACCCCCAGGGATATAATCATAGACCAGAAGCTTCTCATCCTTAGAGTAATAATATGCGCGCAGAGGCACCACATTTGGGTGTTGCCCAACTCTCCCTATGATGTCCATCTGCTGCTCAAAGTCTTTTTTCCCCACCACTACTTCTTTCAACCTTTTTACCACTACAGTTGTTGACTCCTCCAAGACAGCCTTATATGCAGTCCCATAACTCCCCTTTCCAAGCACTTCAGCTGAAGCCCTCAACAAATCCTCAAGATCAAAATTATAAGAACAGCCTTCAAAGAAAACCAGCTTGTTCTTTTCAGGCTCTTGCACTCCACTACCAAAC
This sequence comes from Panax japonicus, assembly GCA_020205505.1. Classification (NCBI taxonomy): domain Eukaryota; kingdom Viridiplantae; phylum Streptophyta; class Magnoliopsida; order Apiales; family Araliaceae; genus Panax; species Panax japonicus. The sequence goes on along the minus strand of CM035108.1, from coordinate 74,629,632 downwards.
TCCTCCTTGGGTTTCTCACTCCTTCCACCAGTAGAAGACTTCCCTTTCATCACACCTCTGCCATCACTCTCCTTTTTCTTCAGACAGCACAAAAATATGACCAGCATTAGAAGAAACACAACCACAGCCCCTCCAACTGCAATAGCAATAATAGCTCCTAAGCTGAGTTTCATTTTGGAGCTTTGTTCTTTATGGTCTGCTGATGGGGGTGGAGAATAAGTAGAAGAAGGAGAAGGTGGGGGGAGTATGGATGAACAAGCAGTAAGAGGGGGTCCACACAAGTTGGTGTTTCCTACAAAGGAAGAACTTGGGAACCCTTTGAGGGAAGATGGAATAGAGCCATTCAGCTGGTTATGACTTGCATTTAAATGTCTTAGCTTTGGGAGGGTGACTTTGGGAATGTGTCCAGAAAGGGAGTTGTTCTGAATGCTTAATCCAGTAAGTCCAGTCCAATTCTGAATAGCCAATGGAATGTTACCAGTTAAGGAATTGAATGAAAGATCTAGTATGTTGAGTTGGGGGGAAAACAAGGTTGGAATATTACCAGAAAAGTTGTTATGTTGGAGAAAGAGGTTATGAAGGGAAAGAAGGGAAGCAATATCAGAAGGAATGCTTCCATTAAGAGCATTTGATCGAAGGCTGAGAACTCTCAATGCATCTAACTTTCCAAGCGTGTTGGCTGGAATGGGCCCCACAAGTCCAACACCAGGGAGTCGAAGTGCAAGCACATGTTTGCCATCTTGAGTGCAAGTGATTCCTACCCAAGTTGTGCAAATGGAGGCGGAAGAGTTCCAGTTGAGCTTTCGACCATGGGGAACAGCAGAGGCAAATGCAAGAAGAGCTTGTTTGTCAGAATTCAAGTCACCAAAAGTCTGAGACAGAAGAGCAAGTATGATGAAGACGGAAATGATCGATTGAAAAGGAGAGCAGAATTTCATGAGGAATCGTTCAGATGTAAGAGAGTAAAAATGGTCTAGGTCTCTCAATTTTCCTGGTTACAGACAAAGGCAATGGAACAACATTAAGAATCAAATAGCAAGCTGAATAATTGATCATCAACCAAAAACTAAAGAAATTTAAGGGAACTTCTTATGGACGAATAGATAATAGCGATAACTAACCAACTTTTCATAAAATGGAAGGAAAAAATATAGGTAATGATTCATAACATGTATTGGTATGGATTAAAAATGGGCATACACTATCTCTATTGTTCAATATAGAAACCAACGGCCAATATTAGAACTGAAAAAATTCACGTCTGCTATTATTAATAGCGGACGACGGGTTACGTCTGCGGACGACAGTACTATTTTCAGCGGCATTCACTAATATTAGTAACGGACGACACTCATCATCCGCTACTATTAGTAGCGGACGTAACCCGTCGTCCGCTATTAATAGTAGCGGACGTGAATTTTTCAATTCTAATCTCGGCCATTGGTTCTTGTATTGGACGCTAACGATGGTGTTTGCCCATTTTTGATTCATAACAAGTACATCATTCCCCTATAGATATATAGATATACATACTCTCACATTTGTTTATTCTCATGATGTGGAACCACCATCATCAGCAGAATTAAGAACAAAATTTGAAGCTATCACAACTTCTCTCAAAAGGGTAAACACCGATGAAATAAGCTCAATAAGCAACCATTTTTTCAGCTAAGAAGTCATTGGAAAATTCAGTACAACATATCTTCCTAATTAATTTCTCATTTCCTTAAAAATGTTCCTGGCAGAGCATGTGCTTGAAATTCAGGTGCATTTGAAGCAGTGTAAGTTGTCAAAAACTCCCAAACTATTTAAAATGGAAAACGCTTAATTGTTGTAAAATAAAAGCAGAAGACGACATTTCCTTTGTCCTGGCTCCTGACATATATCTAAAGAAATTTCAGTAAGAGTGGGAAACTCAGTTTTGAAAAGACAGAGGTCAGGGCATATCACAATTCGCAAATAAACCAAAGCACACCACTTTTTCTAATACCCAGCAAGAAAAAAAATACTAACAAAATATGCCTAATTGTCAATAAGTGGATCTAGTACTACAGAAAAAAAATTACTATAAATTTGGGTAATGACAATGTAACACACAAAACATGTTATTGTTAATTGAAAAATCTGTAATTGCAATTTTGAATTAATTGTCAAAGTGGATACAACAATCAATCAGATTCTGGCTTTTATGTGAAGAAAATTGCAGAGGGGATACAACAGTCAAATTCATAGATGTATGGTGAAAATCAAGGTTGTTAGGATTAGGATACTTAACATGGTAATGATTGTAAGAAATAAAAGTTCATGCAGGAGCTAAAAGAGCTTTAAGAAAGAAGCTCTAGAATTCCCACTATTTGAACCCCCAACTCATTATATTTGATTAGTAATTAGAGGGAGGATTTACTCCTCAGACAGTAGAGACAGAAAGAGAAAGCAGGATTCTAGCAAATTATCGCCCAGAAATGGGAAATTCTCTAATGAAACTCAAACTAGACAGGGTTGGTAAACAACTCAAATAAACACAGAATTAATTAAGATCTGGAACCCAGTAACACGGTAATCATATGGGTTTACCTAAACTACAGCCAACTTTATAAAGGGGCAGAAAATTCGTTTCTACATTACATTATCATAACAATTATTAAATAAAACAATTAAAAATCTTAACCAAAAAAAACACTTGTAGTAAGAAGATTGTGAAAGTTCAACTTCCAACAAAGTTAAAACCCAACTAAAAATTTAAAAGTAAGAATTGAAGAAGAGCATTCAGGACCACCAGATATAACAATCATTAGACATAAGAATTGAATTTACTCATCAGTATCCACTCAGATCTAGCATTGAACACATTTAAGTACATTAGTTATGAAGTAGAGAGTAGACAGAAAAAGAGTAGTAAGAGTTGAACAAAATGAATTTTTACCTGGAGACATTGCATTGGGAGCAGGAGGAGCAAAGCAGTGATATTTAATTTATATTAATTATGTGAAGAGAGAGGCTCGACATTAGAAGGTTCAAAGTGAAGGGGGCAAGAAACGAAGAGAAAATCAAAGGGGGTGAGAATACGATGTGGCAACCACATTTGCAGGAGCAATAATAAGCCCAAATCAGCAGAAATTGAGTCCCTCTTGATCTAGCAAACTAGTAAATTCTTTACAGTTAAATCGAGCATTACGTACACACGAGTGTTTATATATATATAAATGTTATGCAATTGTATATATATATATATAATTGGAGGTTGATGTAGAAGCTGCGTAGAGTTAATTAGATCTGTAAAAAGAGAAGGAATACTGGAAGAACATGAGGGGTTGGGGAAAACAGGAAAGGAAGGCTGGGCTAGCTAGTAGCTAGTGGTAATGGGAATACTAAAGTTAGTTTTTAGTAGTACAGAAGAGAGAGAAACAAATACATGTCGTTATTAGAATTATTTATCATTTGTATTTATTATCATTATTTTTTAGTAGTATTATTCCTTTTCTAAATACGGAATTACTCCGATAAGAGTATCATCAACTACCAGCTAGGCCTACAAATGAATTGCGAACAGGTTTGATTTGATTTGAGTTTGATTGGATTGTCTTGTTGAGTCGAATTCTCACATAATATCTTGTTCGATTGTTCGATCGAATATGTTTGCGAATTATGCAGTTCAATTCTACTTATTCATAAAGGGATAAATAAATTTTTGGTCACTGTACTGAGTCCGATTTTCATTGTGATTACTGAAATTCTTTTTGTTACAATTGCGTAACTATACTCTAAAAAACTTACCAAATAGTCATTCCTTACTATTTTCGTCCAAAAAACGGACGGAAGTGTTGAGTTGGCGATTTGACTCCGTTTCTTTTGTTGATGTGTATATGGTTTTGCCATGTGTATCATAATGTGTCAAGCACAAGCTCATAAACATTAAGAATAATTGTATCTTAATAATAATTTTTAAATAATAATAATATTAAGAATAATAATAATAATTTTAAAATAATAATAATAACAACAATAATAATTTTTAATTAATAAAAATAATAATAATTTTACAATAATAATTTCATATCTAACAATTCCTGTAAATGGGATTTCTATTTCTTTCTTTTTGAGCAAAGATTATTCTCTTTAATTTCTGTCTCCCAATTCACTAAAATTATCTCCACCATAAAACTCAAAAATATGTTACAACTGATCTTGGTTCCTGTCTTCAGACTAAGAATCAAAGATTGATTTCACTTCTTCTCTCTCAGACGTCCTTTTCTCTCTGATATCTTCTCTCTCCTTTTCTCTCCGATTTCACGAGCGTCATTCAGGGAGGAGGGAGAGAACAGAGGTTCGACGGCGTCTTTAGAGAACAGAGGGTGGAGTTAGAGGGTGGGGGCGTCATTCAGGGAGGAGGGAGGAGGGAGAGAGAGATCTCAGATGTTTTGATGATAGGTTTGGATCTGGGTTTCGTTCCAGATCTGGATGGTTAGTCTTTGCTTATGTTCAGATTCGGTGGGTTTCGTTCTAGATCTAGCATTTTGTTTTATTGATTATCTTTGCTTATGTTCAGATTCGGTGGGTTTGTATTAATGTTTGTATTTCCGATCTGGTCTCATGGTGTAGTTCTTGCTTATGTATGTTGCATGATCAGATTTGGGTGATGGTGTTGTTATTTGAGGTTTCATGTGGCACTGGAGTTTTAACCGGAACCATGGTCCGGTGGTGGATTCGCCAGAGCTGAGGGGTTGATAATAATAATAATAATAATAATAATAATTTTTAAATAATAGTATTAATAATTTTTACAAATGTATTTATATAAAATTAATGAATTTATATTATTATTTAATAATAATAATTTTTAAATAATAATAATAATAATTACAAAATAATAATAATAATTACAAAATAATAATAATAATTTTTAAATAATAATAGTAATAATAATTTTTACAAATTTATTTATATAAAATTAATGAATTTATATTATTATTTAATAATAATAATTTTTAAATAATAATAATTATTATTATAAAATTGTAAGACCCCAAATTTTATGAAATAAAAGTATTCAATTTTTCTTATAATTTCTATTCAGTAAATGGTTAAATTGATAAAAGTTAAAGTTATGGGTGAAATTTGCAAATTTTACAAAACACACAAGTGGCTATAAAATATTCATTGTTGTCGGAGAATATTCGTTTAGTCGTGGAATATTCTTTTTGTCGGGAATATCCGTACGACGACGCAGTCATTTGTGGGCCCCATAACAGAATAACTGTCGGATGAAGAAAACGACAAAATTAAGTTTTTATAAATAACGGCGTAATCGTTACCGTTAACACTGTTGGGTTACCTGGTGGTTAAAATAAAGTAATACGCGTTGTTGCACAGTAGCACACGGTATTACACAGTATTTTTGAATTATTGATTCTTACGTAAGAAGGCACTACTCAATAATTGTTACAGTAATTACTGTTCAATATTTTATTTTATTGATTCAATAATTGCTGCGTTGATAGTTTATATTATTGTTGTTGGAATAATTATCACTGCACAGTATTTTCCATTATCAGATCAATAATTCATATTATTTGAATAATATTATTAGATAACATTATTGGCAATGTCTAGAAAGTTCTGTCAAGGAGAGGTTTGGTCACCTAATTGTGCGCCAGTAAGGAGAAATTCTTATTGGAAAGCCCCCTCTATCCTGGGAACGGCCTGGTTGTCAGTACTGTGATTCTGTAATATTATTTTTGAATAATTAATTATTGATTATTATGATAAAAAAAATATTTATTTTATGTGGATATAGATGGAGGAAAATTTTAATGTGACAATTGTTGAAAATTAATATTTTATCTTTTTCTGATAAAATAATTTATTTAAATATATTATTTTAATAATATATTAATGGTGATATTTTTGCAATGAATGTGGGATATATGAGTATATGAGGAGGAAGAGTATTTTTGTGGCATTAAATATTTAACACATATTTTGTGTGTCGGTGGACACAATTCTAGACCGAAAATTTATTATAAACTGTAAAATCATCCGTTTGTGGATTTCGGTAAATTTTTGTTTGAAATTTGGAAAAACTTCCTTCTGCAAAGTTGTAGAGAATTGAATTTCCTATAAAAACTCGCGAGATTCAAATTTTCTGACAAAAGGGCTATTTATTGTGAATTATTGAAGTTTCGGAGTTCCGAAATAATTAATTTTTGGAAATTTTAATTATTTTATTTAAGAAAAACATTTTTGTGGTTGTTGGCACATGGGTGGCTGATGTTTTTGACCAAAGATGGCTTTCAAAATTGGTTGGTGAAGGTTGGTGTGGAATAAGAGAAAAAAAATGATATTTTATTATTTTAGTCTCCTTTGGCGTTCTATCATTTTCCTATAAATAGAGGGCTAAGTTAGAATTGAAAATCACACCAGAAACATAAGCTTTCTCTCTACTTCTCTCTCTATATATCAAATATGTTATTGTGAGTATACTTTGAGTGTTGCTATACGGTGAAAGGTTTCTTCGACTTTTCATTAGATATTCCGGTCAGAAGTACTGCTCTTTTGAGGTAATAAAAGTGTAGCTGGGTCGAGCGGGGAATAACAGGGGAATAGAACGGTGGTCTATACTGCTCTTTCAAATTCTTTAAATTTGGCTATGGCTCTACCCTTGAATAGGGTTTAAGAAACATACTATGAACATTCTTTTTCATTTTTGAAAAAGTTTAACAGAAATCCATCCTCAAACCGTCATAACCTACGGGCACGGAGGGTGATCAGCCCCGTTGTACCTTGTATTAATCAATACTACATAACTTGAACAAAATTCATCGCTCACTCTATCCGCCTTGGGCGCAAAAATTTCCCATATAGAAATGTTCATACATGTCTGGTTCCAAACCCGAAGGTTTTTTAATCTTGCTCAACAATAATATGTAGTTCAACATATATGTATATACGGGTAATTGACAAAGGTGTATCAACATGTGAATAAATGCCATGATTATCCAAGTGGGGACACTTGTATAACCATTTAGAAATTAATGAACAGAATATATATATCTGAATTAACATGTTGATAATCAAAGCGTACATAATCTGTACAGGAATAGAATAATTCTGAAACATTCTTACTCATGTCCATTGCATAAAGTAAATGCAAAGGTAGGATACTTGCCTGATTCGATGATTACAAATCTCAACTTAGGTTTTATCTCTTTATCACAACCTATCAATAATCAGATCATTCGTTCGATTAGAACAATATATCTTAAACCCGGTAATTAAAATTAGGGTTCTATAATTAGGGTTTCTTAACGTCATCAATTAGGGTTTCTAATTGACCATTAGGGTTCTTTAATTATTTGTGTATGTTACTAACATAGTCGTTATGGTTTCTAACTTCAATCGGTTAAGGTTATAATAATTAGGGTTTGTCCTAATTAGTGATGTACAACGGTAATTAGGGTTTCTTCTAATTACCGATATTTTTATACACAGTAACTTCATATACACAGTCACTACTCAGTCATATCTCATAACTGAGTTTAATAATTAGGGTTTCACAGCACGGTAATATGCTATGACCTAATTGACCAACATAGCTCAATATTATTTGTCCGCACATACACAGTACATAATTATGGTACTGTAAAATCATTATATAAATAATATAATATTATTATTCTCATCTCTTGATCACAATCCCAATCCAGGGTTTGGATCTCATATCTGACTTATTCTTCGTACACAGCATCAATAATCAAGTTAAAATAATTAACTTAACTATTCTGAACAATTCATATAATAAAATATTTATTATATAAATCTAATTATCACTTCATAAATTATTTCCAATCATGTTTTCATGGAAAATAATTAATAAAAACATTTCGGCTTACAGAAAATTTATTACCATATAATTTGTGGTAATTAATAATTCTAAAATTATTTCTAATTTTTCAATTAATAAATATATTCACATTTATCGTTTACTTTACTTGACACTTAGTCTCGTCATTAAATAAAAAAAATTTATACGCAAAATTTCTTATTTATTTTATATAGAAAATCTCGGGTTATTACATTCATCCTCCCTTATAAGGATTCCGTCCCCGGAATCACCGCTTTAAAAACTCATATGCAGAAGGGTACACAGCATATAATCATTGTACGTAGATCTCGATCATACTTGATCGAACTGATCTTTAATTATTCTTCATAACACTTATCTATCCGATTAAGCAGAAATATAAGATATATAAGTTATTCAAATAGCACCTGGAGTACTGTTTCCAGCTGCCACCGTATCCTGGATCGTCATGTTGTAAACCCTCGGAGTTACTTTCGTTGGGTTACTGGTTGAGTTTGGTCCTGAAATTGCTAACGTCCCACTGTTTCTCCCCGTGTTTACGTTTCCTGCCTCCATTCCCCTCCGTGGACAGTTCCTCACCTTATGCTCAGTCGATCCACATATGAAGCATCCACTGATCATCCTTGAGTTGGGGCATTTGGGAGAGATATGACCCTCTTGCCCGCACTTATAGCATACAAACTCGCCCTTCAGACACTCGCCAGAGTGATTCTTCCCGCAGTTCTTGCACTGCACTACCTGCTTCTTTGTACCTTCCTGCTTCACTTGCACGTTCTCAGAAAAATTCCTCATTCTTTTCTCACCCCTATTCCCACTACTACTTTCTATCTTTACTGCTCCTCCTGACTTGTTTTTGTTCTTCTTCTCCTTGTGGTAGAGGCTCATGGCCTCACTTCCCTGTTCAGCTATGATAGCCTTCTCCATGAGTGCTGTAAAAGTATTGATTTGCAGTACTGACACCTTATTGTAGAGCCAGGATTTTAAGCCCAGCTCAAATCTCCTTACCTTCCTAGTCTCTGTATCCACTTGATGTGGACCAAACCTTGCCAACTCATTAAATTTTGCGGCATACTCCGCAACAATCATGTTATCCTGCTTTAACTCCAGGAATTTCACCTCCATTCTAGACTGCATACTAACAGAGAGATAGTTTTAAAAAAAAAAAAATACTTAAACCTATCCCAAGTATTTTCTTCTTCTCCTGCCCGAGTTTTATTTGCCTCCCACCAAAAGTTAGCTTCCCCTTTCATCATATAAGTGTCAAAAGCGGTCTTTTGCCCCTCATCTACTCTAGCGATTACGAACGCCTTCTCTATCTCGTTCACCCAAGTCTGGGCTTCTATAGGGTTAGCTGATCCTCTGAATTCTGGTGGTCCTACGGCTTTGAAGTCTTTAAATTTTGCCAAGCGATTGTCTGGCTGGTTTCCCGCAACTGGTGTTCCCTGCTGCATAGCCTGAGCTACCATGTTTGCAAAGTTTTGCATCAGTTCTGGCTGTCGTTCCCCAGCATTAGTAGATTCTTCTATCTTTCTTTATTTACACGATGTGTTGCTTGAGGCTCCATCTGGTCAATTTGGATTTTGAGCTTATCTTGCTCTTCCATTGATTCCATTAACATCTGACGTAACAACTTTTCTATCTTCACATCTTACAATAACTACTCATTAGGAGTTTACATATTCTAAACATTCACAAAAACTAGGTTGTCACAATAACCTTTATTTAATCATCTCAGATTCTACTCGTACGCAACGAGTTTACACTATTTCATATCCATCATCACATTCTACCCAATACACCTCTCACAAGAGTAAAAGTTTTCAAATTGTGCTGAGGGGTCATATAGACCTATGAACACATAGTTTTAACGGTATTCATACCGCAAAACAACACATTACCTGGTATGTTTACAATCACAAAGAAGGTAAACTACCATTAATAGTACTTTAGGTGATTGGCCTATTGTACCCCTACGTCATGCATAACGTATTAATCATACCTAGCGAATATTTACGCTATTAGATTGGATCATTTATCCAAACAACATTGTTCACCTCAGTCTTATCATAGGATTCCGCACCAAACAATTTGGTTCGGGAAATTTCTTTCAATGAACACTTAGAGTTTTCATAAACATTAGTCTAGCTGATTCAAATAGCATAGACTCATATCAATAATTCAATTCAATCGAATTATTTAAGTATAGCCAAACCCCGTTGGCAAAATAAACTTTTTGAAAACATTTTTCGAGAATGACGTCATGATGTCGCACTGTATTTACAGTCCGTTGAGGATTCCGTCATTTGGTGATTTTATCATACTACATCATACCGTAGTGGGCTGACGATCCTGAGATCACATCCCACTAAGTAATACTGCATTGATGACTCCATCATTTTTTTATCATCTCTGTACCAGGTTACATGGTACATAGGTGATAAATAAAAATAACTTTTGACGTTTCAAATCATTTGAGTCTAGCCGAAATAAGTAGCATAGACCGTACTTTAAACCGTTTCAAAAATGATTACGAGTCTACATTTTTGTTTTCGAAAGCACATAGTGCGTATTTAGCTTGATGTCAAAAATTTGAAGTTTAGCATAGCTAGGAGTTTAGGAAAACCTAACACCTTTACTAATAATCATTTTCTTAACAGTCTATCTGTTCCTATAATCCTCAATTCTTCATTCATACATAACTATACCCAGTTCGTCAACCACACTTATGAGTTCATAAGTTGCCACAATCATATGAGTTTAAGAACTTATCCTAGTCAGACCTTTGGCGTCCATTCGCTGAGGGGTTCATAAACATTTCATATAATTATGAGTCAAGAATGTCTCATAAGTATGAGTTTTAAGAACTCGTACTTAATCTTATATTCTCTATCTATGACCTATCTACCTGTTATACACCTGAGAATTGAGACATCCTCTTAATGTGCATATAACAAATAGCGCGACATAAACATTTCAATGATTATCAGTGCCAAAAACTAAGTGGTTTTTACACCAAGTACAATTCAGCTCCCATACGAAGAATCATACAACTCAGCTGCCGACATGAGTCCTCAATTGAATCCCCACCTAACACTAACCCCTTCTCCATACGAATTTAATTCGTATTTATAATTCTCTTCTGGATCTGTACCAATTTATAGTACAATTCATACACAGCAATCTTGCTGTAAACTTTCCAATCAACAAATTGATTCTTTCCGGCTGTTATAGCCTTATCAGATCACAGAATGATCTCATCGTATGTATTACGATTTAATTCTATATCTTGATCGTTTTATTTTACAATCTCTCATAACTGCACTTTCAGTCTTTTAGACTCAATCTATTCCCCACTACTGTTTAACTTTATTATCAGAGTTAGGGAACTCTGTGTCTTTACACTCGTCGAGATTCATCTTTGAATCTTATCGACCAACTAACTCTATATGAGTTAGTACTTATCCTAATCATTGCGGTTATTAGTCTCAGTTATTCCTACCTAAGCTTCATAACCAACAGCTTTGATACCAACTTTTGACGACCCCAAATCCAGGTACTTGAAACCCGAACTTGGTGCTTCACGATACCATTTCAATAAGCTGAATAATGCAATAATAATATTACATTCAAACTTAATTTACATACATCAAAGTTTACTCCCCAGGTAGGAGACCTTCAAATACATTCCATACGATACATTAATAGGTACCAATACTGACTATAACCATTAACTCATAATATAACTCATCCGAACAGCTTTCCTTTCTCCTTGTTCGTGCCTGAGCCTTCAGGTTGCTCATACATAACTGAAAACATTTAATTTAAGCAAGGATGAGCATTTGAGTGCCCAACAAATAATAGCAATTATATATATAAGCTGAAAGAATATAAGTATTCTTTTTACATAACACTTCTACAACGAATTGAAAGTTGTGAAGTAATCTGTACTGATAAAAAATTCACATAACAACTCTCTTTCAAATTCTTGTTGTCGGGGAATATTCGTACGACGGCGCAGTCATTTGTGAGCCCCATAACAGAATAATTGTTGGATGAAGAAAATGACAAGTTTGAGTTTTTATAAATAACGGCGTAGTTGTTACCGTTAACACTGTTGGAATACCCGGTGGTTAAAATACAATAATATGCGTGGATGCACAGTATTGATGAATTATTGATCCTTACGTAAGAAGGCACTACTCAATAATTGTTACAGTAGTTACTGTTGAATATTTTATTTTATTGATTCAATAATTGTTGCGTTGATATTTTATATTATTGTTGTTTCAATAATTGTCACTGCACAATATTTTCCATTATTAGATCAATAATTCATATTATTTGAATAATATTATTAGATAGCATTATTGGCAATGTCTAGAAAGTTCTGTCAAGTAGAGGTTTGGTCACCTAATTGTGCGCCAATAAGGAGAAATTCTTATTGGAAAGCCCCCTCTTTCCTGGAAACGGCCTGATTGTCATAAATGTGATTCTGTAATATTATTTGTGAATAATTAATTATTGATTCATATGATAAGGAAATATTTATTTTATGTGGATATAAATGTTCGATATATTTATTTTGGTTAAAAATGAAGTAGTTAATGTTGAGGTGTTTTATCAGTATTTTTGTCGGAATGAAGGTATTAAAAATTAAACCAGTATTTTTGAGATATATTGTGTGAGTTATAATTTTTAATCCGACCGTTGGATCGTTGTAATTTTTGGATATGTTATACATATATAAGTTGAGTATATGTCCACAAATTTTGAACCGTTAAAAATGAACGTATGATTTGTTATGAATTTTAAGAGGTGACTGATTCAGAAATTAGGTTTATAAATGATTTTGGTGAAAAATTCTAGAATTGAGTGGGCCCTACTTGTGGTTGGTGAAGAAATGTGCTGAATTTATTTCAAATGTGGTGGGTGGGAATAGTAGCAGGTAAAGCCATCAGGTTGCAGGTCAAGTCTGCTAACATTTTCCTATAAATAGAGGGCTAAGTTAGAATTTAAAATCACACCAGAAACAAGTTTTCTCTCTTTCTCTTTCTAGATTATTGAGTTTATTTTGTGAGTATTTAGATACTTTGTGAGTTTCTATTCATCGGTGCAAGTTTTCTTCAGCCTTATACCGATATTCCGATCAGAAGTAGTGATATTTTGAGGTAAGGGATGTTATTTTCTTCATAAATGATATTATTTCTTCAATATCATTATGCCGAAGTATTGATATGAATTTTTATCAAATTTGGAACTTTTGTGTCGAGGTTACTATTCACGAATACGACACTATTCACCGAAAAATAAAATTTTCTTCTTTTTGTCCAAGATGTCTATTATGGTTACTATATTTGATTGTATCCATGTTTTGATCTTTATTCTTGAATTTTGCTTCAAAATTGGTTATTATGGAGTATTATTGATCTTGGATAAACTGTTATATGAATCCCTACTATTTGTCCTTCTGTCTCACTGGATTCGTTTTCTTTAAAATATTTTTCATCATCCTCAGTTCTAAATGATGATATTACTAAATATCTTTGGCCTGTAGTGCAAAGATAAATGATTAACTGATGAATATCTTTGGCCCGTAGTGCAAAGATGAACATGTGTTGAGATGAACATGACCAACTGGTGATACAAATAAATATCTTTGGCCTTTAGTGCAAAGATGAATATTTGATTAAAGATGTATATTGATTGTTGTTACATGGATAAAATATTGATGATGGACTTTTAAATCTTAGAAGATAGTAGAACTCATTCTCTACTTGACTCTTCTAATGAATTGTTGTTTTCGCTACAGTTGTTGATCTAAAACTTGTTGGCTATTATATTTTATCAGATTTTTCCCTGTTGAAAACTAACGATAATTTATTGTATATTATCTTAGTCATAATATTTTTTACTGGGCTAGTTGAGCTCACCCTTTTCCTTTTTGTTCCATTTTTCTCAGGAGGTGAGAACATAGCAGGAACTAGTCGGGGTACGGAGTGATGGTTCTAGAAAGATGTTTTAGTAGTCCTCACTATTTCTGTAAAATAGTGTTTGAATAATTGTAACGAGGACTTATTTGAGTGTGAATATTGTCTAGAAGACAATATTTGTATTTAAACTCAGAGTATGCGTTGTCGTATTTTGCACGACAATTGTATTATTGAAGTTGTAGTTTGCTTTCTGTACCATGTATTTGGCGACTCAGAATGGGTGTTGTATACCTATTTTGGGGGCGTCACATTAACTGTTGAAACATCCGGTGTTAAAAGTACAGTAATACGTGTGGTTGCATAGTAGCATACGGTATTGAATATTGATGCTTAAGTGAGAAGTCACTCAATTTTGCTTATTAGTTGGACCCCCATTTACCCATTTTTCAAAATAATCGGTAGGAAGTTATTCAGTATATATATATATATATATATATATATATATATATAATATTGGTGGGAGGCATGAGTGGGGCTAGTGTGCCCAAATGTTGGTAGAAAATGGGATGTCTTGGATGGTGGGAAAAAAAGGTCAGGAGGGAGTTAGCATTATTAGTGTTTAGTGTTATATGATATATTATACATTTATGCAAACTTTGTTGACAATTAAGGCATTAAGGAGAAATGGACCGTGAATTTTATTAGCACATGTTATATATATATATATATATTTAATATATATAATATATGTTATTTAAAAGATTTTACTTTAAATATGGGCCGTCCGATTAAAAGTAAATCAATCTGGATCGTTCATGAATTAGTTACTATGCAGTCTATTCTTCTATAAATAGAAGTTCATTCCTTCATTGTTTTCTTACGAATTCATTGAAACTCTAGAAAGAGAAAATTATAAAGAGAAAGAAAAAGAGAAGTTTGTTAACTTTCTTTTCCTATATCCAGTTTCTTTTACGGTAAAGGGTATTATTTCTTTTGTATTCACGAATAGAATTTTTTTTATTCAATTCTTTATTATTCTGCTGGAATAACTAGTATACGCGGACTACCCTATACTTGGTGACATTATTCTAATATTCCGTCTTTATTATTATTCTGTTGGAATATCCTGTCTGTGCGTTTAAGCCAGACCTGGTTCCATCTTTATTATTATTCTGTTGGAATATCATGTCTGTGCGTTTACGCCAGACCTGGTTCCGTTTTTATTATTCTGTTGGAATATCCTGTCGGTGCGAATTTCGCCTGACCTGGTTCTGTTACTTATTAATCTGTTGGAATAACCTATCTATGCGAAGTACCGCATGCATGGTGATTTCTTTTGTTATTCCATTCGTCATTATACTCGGTTGGTTAAAGTTTTGACTTCTATACTCCATGAAATTAGTGGAATATCTTTGATATTTGTGCTTCATCCAGTATCTTTTCATAGAAATATTCTTCTGAGCATTCTCGAATTTTACTCTACAAAGCAGTATCATGTTGATAATTTGGACGTTCTCAGTTCCTGGATAAATTAATTCTTGAACTTGTTTTATTAAATTCTTATATCATTGTCATCATCCTCATGTTTATATGTTGTTAAAAGTCATCTGTGGCCTGTAATGCATAGATGGACTTGGTATGATTATGACCAGGGATTATTCGGCGTAATCATGACCGTAATGTTACAAATGATGTGGTAAAAGTCCTCATTGGCCCGTAGTGCATTGATGGGCAGTTGTTGGCATGATCATGACCATTAATGAATACACGAATATTTTTGGCCCGTAGTGCATGGATAATTGTGGTCGTGATACTAAAGAATATCCTTGGCTGTAGTGCAGGGGTGATTCGGTGATGTGAATTATTTATTAAGCTAAGTCTCAGCGATAAAAGTGATGAAAAACCTTTTAAATCATAAAAGATAGTAGATTTTGTTCTCTACTTGACTCTTTTAATGGATTGCTTGTTCCTCTGCAGTTACACTTGATGTTGTTATATTTTATCAGTTTAACACTGTTGAAGGCTAACGATAATTTATTCTACATTATCTTAGTCATAATATTTCTTACTGGGCTAGTTGAGCTCACCCTTTCTTTCACTGTTCTCTTCAGGAAATGAGAACATAGCAGGTACTAATCGGGGAACGGAGTGACGGTCCAGAGGATAACATTAGTAGTCCTCACTATTCTATGAAATAGTGTGTTAATAATTGTAATGAGGACTCCTTTTGAGTTTGTATAATCTCTAGAAGATAATAATTGTATTCAAACTCACAGTTATGTTTTGTCGTATTGTACACGACAGTTGTATTTGAATTTTTATCCATGTATCTGACGACCCAAGATGGGTGATGTATACCTAATTTTGGGGGCGTCATAGTTGGTATCAAAGCTTAGGGATATGATACCTGGCTAAGATGTGAGAATAGAACTAAGAGGGAATAGACGAGGAATTCTTTCGCTAGTATGACCTACCTAAGTTTATTTGGTATTTGATTGGTCGGTCAGAGTATATGGATAATATGTTACATGTTAATTAACTTTTGTTTTGTGGCAGTATCTAAAAATGACATCCGAGAATATTGAGAATAGCAACAAGCGACCGTTGATTCACCACATATCAATAATCAGGATAATGTGCATCAGGAAGGCGACAATCCTCATGCAAACAACAACACTGACCAAATGATGAATGATGGATTGTTCAGAGGCTTTATGCAATTCATGCAACAGCAGGCGAGAGCGGCTCCTGTCCAAAATGTAGGTGGATACACTGGAAACTCTAGGGCGGTCACCGCTAAATAGTTCTAGGAGCTAGGACCACCGGAGTTTAAGGGAAAGCCAAAACCACTTATGGCGGAAGCATGGATAAAGCAGATCACCAAGATATTTGATGTCTTGGGATGCTCCGAGGAGCAAAAGGTTCCCTTTGCCGCCTTTATGTTGCGCGAAGAGGCAGATTACTGGTGGGAATCAGTAAAACTTACTCAGCCTGCCGTACTGAAGATGTCTTGGGAGAAGTTCCAAGAGTTGTTCAACGACAAATACTTTTCCGAAAATATTCGTCACATGAAGGAGGTGGAGTTTATCAAATTAGAGCAAAAAAATATGACCGTGTCGCAATACGAGGCAAAATTTACGGAGTTATCCCGGTTTGCGTCCCACTTGGTGGATAATGAAGAGAGAATGACGCGAATGTTTTTAAGAGGTTTGAAGCCGGAGATACGTTAACATCTTATTTCTCATAAATTGTGTTTGTATTGAGATGTTGTAAATAGGGCTCAGTTGGTGGAGAGCAATAACGAGTCAACGCAACCAAAAGAGAGCAGCCGACAAAATGATAATACCAGTGAGAGCAGCCGACAAAATGATAATACCAGTGAGAGCAGTCATCGAAGTGGTGACAACAAGCGTGGAGGGAATCAGCAGGCCAGAAATGGTAACCACTTCGGTGGTAATCAGGGCCAAAATAATAAGAATGGACATTTCAAGAAGAGGAGATTCAACAATGATAGAAAGACGTCAGCACCAGCACCCGTTGTTAAGGAAGGAGAAAGACCACCTATCATATGTTTCAAATGCAGAGGGGAGGGACACATCAATCCAAATTGCGTGATGCCGTCCAAAGCATGTTATAATTATGGAAGAGAAGGTCACTTAACCCAATTTTGTTGTTCACCAAAGACAAATTCAGCTAGGATGGAGGCACCAAAGGTTGTCCCAGAAAAGTCAAAGCCGGTATTGCAAGGGAGAGCGTTTGTTGTGACCTCCTAGAAAGCAAGGAACTCAAATGAGGTCATCACGGGTAAATTTATCATAAACTCTAGCAAAGTTTATACTTTATTTGATACCGGTTCAACCCATTCTTTTATTTCTTCTACTTGCGCTCAACGATTAAATTTGACTATGGAGAAATTAGATTTTGACTTATCTGTGGAAACTCCATTGGGAGAAACCTTCATTACATCCACTGTTTATAAATCTTGTTTGGTTCAAATCGGTACCCTCATATTACCTGTCGATCTTATTTCATTGAAAATATTTGCATTTGATGTGATTCTAGGGATTGATTGGTTAACTACTTATCATGCAAAAATTGATTGTTTTCATAAGGTTTTTAGCTTTCATATTCCTAATCAACCTATTATGCGAATTAAAGCGACCAAACCATTAAAATCAATCACGGTCATCTCAAGCCATAAAGCTATTTGTTTATTGAAAAACGGATGTCAAGCTTTCTTAGCTCATGTTACAGATCTAAACAAAAATATGTCTGCTTTGAATGATATTTCTGTTGTTAATAAATTTCCTGACGTATTTCCCGTAAAACTTCCTGACCTACCCCCAGAGCGTGAAATTGAATTTTGTATCGACCTTGAACCCGGTACAAAACTCATTTTCAAAGCCCCATATCGAATGGCTCCTATTGAACTCCAGGAGTTAAAGACCCAATTACAAGAATTGTTAGATATTGGTTTCATTCGTCCTAGTACTTCTCCTTGGGGTGCTCATGTTCTATTCGTGAAGAAGAAAGATGGGAGTATGCGACTTTGTATTGATTATCGAGAGTTGAATCATCTCACCATCAAAAATAGTTACCCATTGCCACGTATTGATGACATGTTTGACCAGTTGCAAGGAGCCAAATTCTTTTTAAAGATTGATCTTTGTTACGGATATCACCAATTGAATATTAGAACCGATGACCTTCTAAAGACGGCTTTCAGAACTCGGTATGAGAATTATGAATTCCTAGTCATGTCCTTTGGATTGACTAATGCTCCTGCTGCCTTCATGGATATGGTGAACCGAGTATTCAAGGAATATTTGGATCACTTTGTGGTCGTCTTTATTGACTACATCCTTATTTATTCCAAAAGCCGTTAATATCATGAGCAACACTTGAGGCTGACACTCCAAAACCTTCGTGAATATAAGTTTTATGCCAAGTTGAAGAAATGCGAGTTTTGGCTTGAGGAAGTAGCATTCCTTGGGCACGTGGTATCAAGTCATGGAATATCTGTTGACCCAACAAAGATTGAAGCTATTCAAAGCTGGGAGCAACCTAAATCAGTGACCGAAGTACGTAGCTTTCTCGGTTTAGCTGGTTATTATCGGAGATTCGTGGAAGGATTTTTTCGAATCGCTACCCTATTGACTCAGCTGACTCGGAAAGATACAAAGTTCAGTTGGAGCGAAGAATGTGAGAAAAGTTTTCAAGAACTCAAGAGGAGACTCATTTCAGCACCTGTTCTGACAATACCATCTGGCTCGGAGGGATTTGTCATCTACAGTGATGCTTCGGGCAAAGGGTTGGGATGTGTTCTCATGCAACATGGAAAAGTCATAGCCTATGCCTCGCAACAACTCAAAGAATATGAGAGGAATTATCCTACTCATGACCTAGAGTTGGCAGTTGTTGTCTTTGTACTTCAAATTTGGAGGCATTACTTGTATGGGGAGAAAGTGGAGATCTTTACGGATCATAAAATCCTCAAATATTTCTTCACTCAAAAGGAACTCAACATTCGACAACGACGTTAGCTTGAACTGTTGAAAGATTATGATCATACCATCCAATACCATCCTGGAAAAGCGAACGTGGTAGCTGACGCATTGAGTAGAAGATCATATGCAAGTATGAGTGCGATATTGTCAACGTAAAAGCCCATTTTATGTGACTTGCAAAGGATGGAGATATAGTTAAAGACTCCAGGGACCCATGTGATGATGACGAATATACGAGTAGAAACGACTTTAATTGATAAAGTTAAAGTTGCTCAAGCTACAGACCTGGAGCTGATACGTATGAGGAAGAAAGTGCAAGAAGGTGCTATGCCGGAAGCAAGAATCGATAAAGAAGGAATACTTCGTGTCAACTCCAGACTTTGTGTTCCTAACGACCCTAATTTAAAATATAAAATCATAATGGAGGCGCACAACACACCGTTTGCAATCCATCCCGGGAGTACCAAAATGTATCACGATATTCGTCATACATTTTGGTAGAGCAATATGAAGAGAGAGATAGCACTGTTTATCTCAAGGTGTTTAACTTGTCAACGAGTTAAAGCGGAGCATCAAGTACCAAAAGGTCCATGCAACCACTTGAAATTCCAGAATGGAAGTGGGAGCACATTACCATGGATTTCATTACCAGCCTTCCTAAGGTTTCTCAAGGTATAGATGCGATTTTGGTCATTGTTGATAGATTGACCAAGTCTGTTCATTTCTTACCGATACGAGAAACTTATACACTTGAAAGTCTTGCTCGTATGTACATAAACAAGATTGTAAGACTGCATGGTATGCCAGTATCCATAGTTTCTGATCGAGACCCAAGACTCACTTCACGATTTTGGGTTAGTTTGCAAAAGGCTATGGACACAGATTTACGATTCAGCTCGGCATATCATCCTCAGACGGACGGGCAGTCGGAGAGGACTATTCAAACTCTTGAAGATTTATTAAGACTCTGTGTCCTTGACTTCAAGGGAAGTTGGGATAAGTTCTTACCATTGGTGAAGTTTTCCTACAACAACAGTTATCAAGAAAGTATTGGCATGGCTTGGCTTGTGCAAGAAATGGTATGATGGTGTGGGAGATGGAACCAATAATTGTATTCAAGATCAATTGGTCCTGTCGGATCCAAAAAATATGAGCAGGGTTGGATCTTGTTTTATCATTTAGTGTGAGAGAGGCTAAGGGACATGGCTTGGAGCCATCTATATATCCTAAGAGGTCATATCCAATGAAGAGAGTATGTAATTATAATTTTCATGAAATGTAGTTGGTGGAGGTGAGTTTTAGAGGAGTTTGGGCAGCAACATTAATGCTGATAAGGGTGTTGTGGGAGTCATTTGTGTTGAGAATGGAGGAGGAAGGGGTAGCCATGGTTTGTGATTAAAGAGAAGAGAGATTAGGGAGAAGAATGGAATATGTTACCTCTGATTTTGCTCTAATGCCATAATAGATTGCAAAGCTAAATAATTCTCATTGAATAAACAACCGTATAAATACAAAACCAAGTGTAATTGAAGATCCTACAAACTAGGAAGGTTACAACTGAATCCTATATCTACTAATGATAGCAAAATATATTTGAATATATTTGAATAATACATACTGATGAGAAAGACTCAGTAAAGTAACTGATTATCTCTATTAGTAGGGTCCTCACTCCTCTGCCTATTTAAAACAAAAACTATTTACCGCCTTTCCCTGCACCAATTTGGTGTACTACCTCCGTCCCATAATAAGTGTTTTTTTAGGCTTAATATTTTTTTCCAAAATAAGTGATGTGTTAGAACTCCAATACAATTTTTTACAATATTTTCTCATATATGCCCTTATGCATTCAATGGTATTTATTGTATCTTTCAATCACTACAATTAAATGACACTCATTAACTTTTCAACTTCAAAAAAAATATATTAAGGGTATTTTTGTCATTTTAACTTGTGTATTGGTATGTGTGATTTAAGCTAAAAAGACACTTATTATGGGACGGAGGTAATAGTATTTACTCCCTTCGTCCTATAGTTATAGGCTGATTTCTTTTGGCACATAGTTTAAGGAATCAGTTTAAGTGACAATTTTTAACATAAATTTTCCACATATATCCCTTAATATGGAATTAATGAATAAATTAATTAGTCCTTACCTATCATATTGGAACTCTCAACTTCATTGATCGACGTGTATTGACAATTAAAGTCAATATCCATAAAACTTTAACCAAAGAGAATACAACAACATTAAATGTGGTGATAAAAATAATGACATTGAATGTTGTTTCTTCAAAAAAAGAGTAATGGTTGAATATTTATTATAAGGGCATAAAAGTAAAATAATGAACCAACTAAATTTCATAAATAGTAATTAGCCTATATATTGGGACATCTCAAAATGGAAAATCAGCTTATAACTATGGGATGGAGTGAGTACTAATTGAGTTCTTCAGATGAGACCGGTGGATACCGATCGGTGTCAATTGTTTTTTTTAACGATTCCCAAACAATTAATATGATTTATTGGAACTGAGATTTTTATAAAATTCAATAATTTAAATGTCATTTGGATACATATAATAAAACATGGTTACACAGACTGTACAATCTTGTTTTTTATGTTTATATATATCCAAATGACACCTAAATTACTTAACTTTGTAAAAATTCCAACTTTTATAAATCGCATTAATTATTTGGGAGTTATAAAAAAAATTGCCGGCCAAAATCCGGTCGCCCAAGACTTATTTTTAGTAATTAGGCATTAACAAAACTTGGATCCACATATTAGCTAGTGTAATAAGTAGTAGGGACCTCCTTGCTTTTTTACTTTTTTTTTTTTTTTGTAATTAGTTTGGAATTGCCTTGTTAATCTTAAAAGATGGTAGTTAGCCAAATCAAATACTATAAAATATGTTGATGACATGGGAGAAATGAAAAGCATATATTCTTGTTGCCTATTTTAGTTGAACTTCCAACTAATATTTGTCTTCTGGTTTGTGTTCTTTGTTGGATGTTGTGCCCAAGTTTAATAATCAACCACTCCCAATAATTGATATATACCTGCTAAGTTGTGCCACAAGTTAATTAGAAAAGTTTTTGTTTGATTTGGAGTATCGAAATTAGACCAATATTCATTAAGTTTTGTGTGGAGGTTGTTTTAAGAGCCCGCAACGTTTAGGATTTTACGGAAGATTGTGTTTTGACGTCCAGTCTTTACATAGAGAGTGCGGCAAGTTGGTCAAAATTAACTATGTTATGCTATGCCATGCCATTCCATTATGCCATGTGTATTAATTCAGGTTTACAATGCAATCTGGTTTAACAAAAGATTTAGATGAGATGAGAAAAAATTGAAGCAGGCAGGTCTACCTAATACCAATACCAAACTTGTCTTGCATAAACAAATAAAATGCTACGTTGTACTTTTGTTGTCACGAGGAATCAACTTGGCTTCTTGCTGTCCTTCCTACTTACTATAATATATATATTGTTTGTTGTTGTTGCGGAGTTTCTTTCACCTAAGAAAGCAAAGCAATCATAATGACAAGAATTTACCTTCCTGCTGGCTCCAACGCAGGAAAGGATTATCTTCATAAAGTTGACTCACTTCACTCCTTTCTTTCACCTAAGATAGCAAACCAATCAGAATTTACCTGCTACATTGAATCCATCTTCATAGAGTTTGACTCACTTCGGTATCTCGGCGCTTTTTCCCTGTTTGCCAGAAAAAAGGTTAGTGCAGGCTACCAGCTGCATCATTTCCCAAAATTGATATTTCTGGTTTCCCTCAAGTTTTTTTTCACATCAAAAACTAAATACTGATAATAAATAATTAACATCATCCAACAGTACTCAAATTTCATCCTCAAAAGAACATTCAGGAAGCGACTATTTCAACATTGTTAAATAGACATGATTTGCTTGCCATTTTGTTCAAGGTTTTATGGGAATAATATAACCAAACGTGTGGCTGAACGTCATCTGAAAGTGAGTAACAAGCCGTTCAAATCTTCTTCGAGTCTTCAATCACTTGTAAAAATCAAAGTCAGTGTCTGGTTTCTTTACATTGGTTCTATAACCCTTCTCAAAGTCCTTGGGAAGTATGACGTAACGATTCTTGCGGACTGCATGCATTCCTGCTTCTTGACAAATAGCTGCAATCTGTAATAAACACTGATCTAGTTAAAAATTGTGAAACTAAGTTTTAAGGCTTTAAGCATGCATATGAAAATTCATCATAAAAAAATCTCTCAATTTTTTCCCCAAACTTCAAACTACAATAATCTTTTATGGGTAATAGTGTCCTTTGTATGTTTACCTCAATGTAAACTACAACAGTAAAAACAACTAACCTCAGCAGCACTGATTTTATCTGGCCGAGAAACATAATCCTCCAAGTCAACCTCATCACCCAAGTTCATCTTAGCAGTGCAAACCTGCTCAATTCTTACCCAAATTATAATGCAAATACAATCGACCAAGGAGAACGCACAGTCAAAGAAACAAAGATAGCAGTTTATGTAAATAACAATCTCAACAACCGACAGAAACATTAACTACTGCCCCCACGGAAATAAGGCAGTTCGATGACATAATTTCTTTTTCTTCTTTTTTGAGAGGCAGTTTGAAGTCTTACCTGAAAAACAAGCCTCTTTTGTCTTCTATCAGGCAAAGGAAACTCGATCTTTCGGTCAAGCCTTCCAGGACGGAGCAGAGCAGGATCCAACGTGTCAGCTCGATTAGTTGCCATTATAACTTTCACATTCACTGTCTGGTCAAACCCATCCATCTGCAAAAGTTCATCTAATTATATAAACTTGAAAATTATTGCCCAAAAAAGATGGCCAAGTGCAGGATGCCTCCATCTATGATTTCGCACAAAGCAAACAAAGGAAGCTGATTATTCCACTCGCCAATAGTCAACTCTAATTATCTTAAAGTTTACCTGGTTTAGAAGTTCCATGAGAATTCGCTGGACTTCTCTATCAGCTCCAGTCTGAGCATCAAACCTAGCAGTTGCAATGGCATCTACCTCATCAATAAAAATAATTGCAGGAGCATTTTCCTTGGCAAGGCGAAAAACATCACGAACCATTCGTGGACCCTGCATAAAACACGCGCAACTATCACATAAAAACAAAATGAATTTTTTTTCCCATCATTATTTCTTGACACTGTAATGAACAGG
Source organism: Panax japonicus (assembly GCA_020205505.1). Lineage (NCBI taxonomy): Eukaryota > Viridiplantae > Streptophyta > Magnoliopsida > Apiales > Araliaceae > Panax > Panax japonicus. Next base: position 74,605,140 of record CM035108.1, on the reverse strand, counting down.
ATTCGTAATTTAAGTGAAGATCAAATTAAGCTCCATTTGCAAATTAAACAGTGGGAGCACGAGGGGAAAAAATGCTCTAACTTATTAAATAAGTTAATGTTCTAAAATTCTTAGGGAGGAAAATAGTTTCCTTTCCTTTCTAACTCTTTATAAACACAAGCTCGCCAAATGTATGGATGATGACTTCCACACCCCAATGGGCAAGTGAGAGCACAAATTATCAGCAGTTCACTAAAAAGAATTACTTGTACCTGATGGTTGAAAGAAATGTGTGTTTGTGTAAAAAGATTACAACCATGAGTATACAAGAGAAAGATATGTCTAAGCTGCACATATAAGAGGATCAAATATTTACATACCTCACCCAAGTACTTTTGAACAAATTCTGAGCCAACTACTCTAATGAAGGCTGCTGTTGTATGATTAGCAACAGCTTTGGCAAGCATTGTTTTACCAGTGCCTGGAGGACCATAAAGCAAAACACCACGAGGAGGGTCTATACCAATCTGCTTGTACAATTCATGATGAGTCAAAGGTAACTCAACAGCTTCACGAATTTCCTGCTTCTGAATGTCGCAGCCTCCAATATCCTAACAAAATGAAGAGATAACGGAAAAGGTAAATACTTGAAATTTGACAAGGACCAAAACACTTCAAGGATGCACAATCATGCAATTATTGAATAAGGATGGGGAAACAATATTAACAATTTAATTAAATAATATAGAGCCATATCAAAATAAGTCACTTTGGAAGATAATATGAGGCTGACACGCTACTTCCACCTTTCGACCACCTAAAGCTAGGACTTAGCCACTTCGTATGGGCCATAATAACGCTAGGGCAGTAGATACTCTTACCAAGAATGCTGCACCATGGCCACCACAGAACCACAAAATATTACACCTCAATTCCGCAAAACAATTTTCATCCCCAACAAGTCTGGTGTATACATCTCCAATGCTTCCTATTATCCATAACTGTTTTTTTCCTAATTTTGGATTAGTTGTTATCCATAATTGTATTTGTTACCGTAGTTTCAAAAGGTTTCAACACTACGCAGAACCACAAAATATTAAACCTCAAATCCACAAAATAATTTTTATCCCCAACACTTCTGGTGTATACATCTCCAATAATGCTTCCCATTACTCATAACAGTTGTTTTCCTAATTTTGGATAAGATGTTATCCATAATTGTATTTGTCACCATAGTTTCAAAAGGTTTCACTGTCAATGTTCTAAAAGTCGCTAGGCGAACCTAGGTGGCTAATGGGGCGCCTGCCGCTTAGGCGTTTTCCTAGGCGGACCAGGCGTTTTCTTAAGCCGTCATTTATTTATTTTTTCTATTATACATACTTGTTATACTGTACAAAACAAAAAATAGATATAATTTTCTAAAATTTTATATGAAATTATAAAAAAAAACTTTTAAGACTTAAAAAATCATTTGAAGTATTATAAAGCTTTAAAGTAGAGGTCTGATTTTGCCTAGCGGAGGCCTACGTGCCCAACCTAGGCAGTAGAGGACCGCCTAACACCTAGGAAAGGATTTTTGGAACATTGTTCACAACTATGTATGGCAAGTTACTAAGTTCAAAATAATCATCAAGAATACATGTTGGCATGTTGCCTCCACAACTCAACTCAACAAATTCATTAATTTGTACCTCTACACTTCCACTCCCATCTGCATCACCAGCTCAGTTTTTCCACAGTTTAGGTATTAGCCCTACCATCATCAGTAAGTTATTCTTTTTACTTTCTTTTTCTTTTTTTGAAATCATGGTTGATCAAACCTCTTATTAGAGCATTCTACTAATCCCATCAGTACACATCTCCCTCTTAAAAAAATTCTCCAAGCTTGTGTAGGCATGTTAGGAACTAGATGAATTCATAACACTGGGAGATAGATATTTAGAGCAGAAATAGACTGAAACAGAGTTTGGAGAGGAAGAAAGGACAGATATAGGGGTAGAATGGAGGTGAGGAAGAGATAAGGGAGAAGAGCTCAATGAGACTCTCTCAGATATTTCATATATCGTTGATAAAGCTTGAGAATGAAACAACTCACTGTTTACATATTTATACTAAAGTTACTTGCAGGAAAATAAAGCTTATCCTACACCTACTTTACTTATCCTTCACCCTTTACTAACTCACTTATAACATAGCTGTCACTAGAATATTCTATCAGATAGTAACTGCCCAATATGTCCTTGCCTGACAAGGTATCTCTTGGAATTGGTAAGATTTGATCATATGATCTCCCCTTGTGTTGGTGTACCCCTTAGAGTTGGCAGTAACTTCTTTGAGTTCAAACTTAAACGCACACTAGACAAATAAACATAGGGTTAGGGTTGGCACACATGTTGTGTTAGGAGAATTCATATGGTATCCTCTCATTGATATTACATCCAGTAGGTCAACATTAACACAACTTAATTAATTGTGTCAAGATTCTCACCAGCAGTCAACACTAACAATAACTACCTGCTAAACATGTCAACCCGTTTAGTACACATTAAATTTTTTAAATAGAAAATACTACATGATTTGTTTACTTATTGAATTATAACAAAATTTGTTTATCACAATATGATATATTTAACAAAATAAAAGATAACCTACTTAGAAAAGTAATCAAGTAAGCTAAAATTTATTATTTAAGGCAAATTATAGTGTCATATCATATTTGTTCCCTAATTATTTTAGATAAATGAGCAGTCTAATCGTATTAAACATGTCAATCCATTTATAACACGTGTCCAACCCATTTAATATTCGTGTACACCTTTCAACAAGAGGGCCATTACGCTCATTACTAATTGTTGACCCGTTTATAGCATGAAAATCGTTTACACTCAACAGTAACCTTCTTATTGTATGTAGTGTTCATGCCGCCCCTAATTAACCCAGAGCAAGCCTTAGATTTTGAAGTGAGACACAATATATTACCATTCATTATATGCAACTAAATGGTCTTGTTTTTCTTTGCTTTTTATTTTGTGTTAGGAGAGTAACTATAGGATAAAGATTGATAAGAAATGACCAAGGGAAATATATTATCAAAATGTGCTGTGATGAGGCCATGAGGGCTTGGTTTTGGAACATGGTTCAAAGTCGCAATAGCGGCCTATGTTTCGAAAGGTCATTTTTTTTACTCGGTATCGGTTTCGGTATCGATTTCGAGCGATACACACTATTAGCAAGTTAGGTGTTTAAAAAAATTTAAAAAATTATGAAAAAAAAATCTCAATAATAAAAATAACAAGATGAATCAATTAAGTTCATAAAAAACAATATGTAGTGCACATAAGATTGTCCAAATGATCAAACAAACATCTCGCAGATATGTTTAATCAATTTTACGTTTGAATAAAGTTGTTATTGATGTTGTCATAACTCAAATAGTTGAGCACACATGTTCTATTTAAGTACAAATGTACAATTTAACTTAACTAAGTATATTTTAAGTACAATTTTTTTAAGTTGTACTTAAGTAGTTACTATATAGGTACAAATTTAATGATAATTGAAGTACAATTTAGCTTAACCAATTATATATTAAGTACTCCCTCTGTCCTCAAAGGATGAGTAAAGTACAATTTGCACACACATTAAAAAAAGTAAAGGAAATAGAGTAAAAAAAATTAAATTTATTCTTAGTGGCCCCAATAGCTTATATAAAGTAATGAGTACTTCTATTTTTTAATACTAATGAACCCCAGTAAATGACTAAGTTACCATTCACTTTATGTACACAAAAATATTTGTTCATTTTGTCATCTTATTGGGGACGAAGGGAGTACATTTATTTGTTAAAGTTATACTTAATTAGTGTTATATAGATATGTCGTGAATTATCTTTTATTTAGTTTTAAACCGCTACGCCATGATTTCTCTTTAAAACCGTGATTTCTCCTTTATTCGGTCTAAAATTGTTACATCACGGAGTTGTCGAAACTTTGCCAAACGTTACCTTTTACATAAACAATTTCTAATTTTGCGATTCGTGTCAAGGTAGCGATTCAACACCAACCAATGTTTTAAAAAACGCTAGGCGGGTGGCCAGGGGCCTAGCGCCTAGGGGGCCGAGGCCTAGGCAAATTTTTTTATTTTAAGTCAATTTTAATATTTTATCTTACATTTATCTAAATAAAACAATAATATAAAGCAAAACAATCTATAATAAAGATAATAAAAGTCTTTGCTTAAAATTCAAACACATATCCATATTGATAATGTCAAAATTCAAACACAAACATGCAATTGTTCAAAGTTCAAAAATATTTTAAAGTATTAGTTTTATTCAATAAACAAGATTGCTAATAAATAATAAAATTTAAAATTTCAAGAATTTAATTCAATATTAAAACTTAAGAAACTAAACATAAATTATATTGAATTAAATTAAATATTACAAACATATCATCATTTATATACTCCCTCCGTCCCATAGTTATAGGCTGATTTTTCATTTTGAGATGTCTCAATATATAGGCTACTTACAATTTATAAAATTTAGTTGGTTCATTGTTTTACTTTTATGCCCTTATAATAAATATTCAACCATTACTTTTTTTTTGAAGAAACAACATTCAATGTCATTATTTTTATCACCACATTTAATGTTGTTGTATTCTCTTTGGATAAAGTTCTATGGTTATGGATTTTAATGGTGTACTTGGTTATGGACTTTAATGGTCAGTACACGTCAATCAATAAAGTTGAGAGTTCTAGTGTGATAAGTAAGGAGTAATTAACATATTCATTAATTTCATATTAAGGGGTATATGTGAAAAATTATGTTAAAAATTGTCACTTAAATAGATTTTCTTAAACTATGTGCCAAAAGAAATCAGCCTATAACTATGGGACAAAGGAAGTAATTTGAAGTTAGTACAAGGTCAAAAAATTACAACTATAATAAAATTATTCATTTTGACTTGATATTGTTCACTTCTTGTTGTGATTTGATATTCTACAACCTGAATTAATAAATATGGTAAATCATTAGAAAAATAAATATATCAATATCTGGTTTGGGTAGTTATTAAAATAAAATAGAAACTCTCCGCCTAGACCCCGCATAATTTTCTGGAAGAATTTTTTTGCCGCCTTGGACACAAGTGGGCCTAGCGCCTAAGCAAAGATTTTTAGAACACTGGCACCAACCGATACAAATATCGGCGTAACAGTCGATACTTAGAACAATGTTTTGGAATGATGCCTAAGAAAGTTTAATTCTCATACTATGCAACATTCGAGTTCGAGTTTTCTCCAACTAGGAGGAAAAACACAATGGAATTTGTAAGAAGCTCAACAAAAAGTAGAGATCAAGAAATTTGTTGCACCTTCAAATTCAAATTCAGGTGGATATTTTACATGGTATAGAATATAATAGTCTTAATTTGGATTTAGGACATTCTTACATTTAATTTGTTGTTACTTAGAACCTATGTGTTCCTGTGTTTCAAAGTCCTATAATGCATTGAACAAACCTTTTAGACTCCAACTCAGTTATTAAGTTTGGCCTTGTCATCTACCAAGTTTAGTCTTTTAGTTTGAAATTGGGTCATTAAATGTGCATATAAAGACTGAAAGATCAGTTCCAAGGTCTACAATCACAAGTCCAAGTCTATTGTCTCAATAACTGCAATTATGCATCAAATCTTTTAAAGTTTTAGGGTTTATAAAGGCACTTGTATTCTTGTAAGCTTTTGACAGAGAATGCATGTATTACTTTTATGTATCTTTATCTTGTTATATCATTTTTCCTTATCTCGTTTCTTATGTGGTTATTGTGAATAACATTGGAAAGATTTAAAAATCAAATGGTAAAAGTAACTTGCAAGTAAGGGAAAGGGAACTTAAAAAAAGAAGAAATGAATGTAAGGAAAGAAATGGTTTCCTCTCACGTTTTTTCTCCTCTGACTTAATTCCATTATGGAAATGAAAGTTCCTCTACAAGTAAAAAAAAAAGGGTAAAAGTTCTCTTATTTCCTTTCTTTTTCCTTTTGCTCATACTGTTTATTCTTTAACACAACCAAATAAGGGAATATGGAATTTCCTTAAAAAACTGTTTCCTTACTTTTCCTTTGAGTTCCATAGAAAGTATCAACTTCCAGCGAATCAGCCTTTCTAATTATTTATATTCCCAGACCACCTGATTCCTTCCTCTTTGGATCCAATACCTTTACTTTCTTAGCTCATTTTAATTTCATGTTCCTCCTAAGTCCTATTCCATCAAATGCCCATTGAATTTTCAATTGATCCAGAAGGCCAAGCACAGCAGGTGATACTGTCCAGAACCAAATCAGCAGAGATCATTCAATGAGTCAAACACCGCATAAATCACTTGAGCTTCAAAACAACCAGTGAGTTTAGAAGGCGAGCATTTTCATGACAGATCAAATGGGTTTTAGCTCGAATATGTTTGATGCGGAGAAGGGGGAAGATAACGAGGAGGGGAACAAGCGGCATTTTCAATATAGATATAATCATATAACATTTAATAAGAAGGAAAGATCGTCTTGGCCGCATTAAGTCAGCCTTCTATGACTTATTGGGTTCAGATTTTTTTGTCAGATAAGAGTTAATTTTATGCCCAAACAAAATACTGAGCGCACTCAAATTTTGGGCCATCCAGATCCTATCAGACAAAAAGAAATAATCCCTTAAAAAATTGTAAGTCTAAAATTATTTTATATAGTCCAAATAAATCAATTTAATTTACATAATACTTGGATAAATACTTATGCACCAAACACACAAATAAAACATTCAAAATACAGGACAATTTCTTGAGTAACATAATTTGCAGCAACTAACTTTATAAAGCCCCAACTTTATACAAGAAATCATATTCTCTAGAGTCTAAACTCTGATTAGACAACTACCCTAGTAAACCATAATTCACTTAAGCATACAAATACAGGATTAGAAATATCTAACAATCCATTGAAGCAACATATATACAATTTGTAATACCTGACTCTATAATGCAAAAGCCCAAAACTTTAAAAGGACATTAAGCTAATAACTCTAATTTTTTCAATTCCCATATTAAATTTAATTAAAGATCAATTACAACTTACTGTATAGGATACATCAGGTTTCTCCGACTGGCTGAGCAGCGAAATACTTGAATCGGCCTCCGGTGGCAAAACATCGACCAGAGCATTCGAGTGGCGGTGCAATGCCACCGACGCTGAGGGCTTTAGTAGTTCTCGATTGATAGTGCTCAAGATCCTCACATAGTAATTTGAGCCAGTGGTGGATCCAACAATTCCGTTGTTCTGATCGATCATCTCCATGAACTGTCCAATGACGAGCGGAACGGATTGGATCCGTTTAACCTCTTCTTGGGCGCGTAGGAGTTCCCGCTTAAGGTTTTTTTGCTCATCTTTTACGTACTCTTCTTGGATTTCGATGAATTCGAGCTGGCGTTGGAGGGATTTGAGACGACTGTAGAGATCGTCATCGTCAGTGGAGGAAGGAGATGATTCGGAGGAGATGTGTATGTCTGGGCGGGTTGGTGGTGGGTCTGAGATTGGCTTTGGGTCTAGAACCATCGCTGCGGCCATTGTTGCTGCTGTGATCTCTGTGAGTGAGAGAGAAAAGTAGAGAGAAAATATAAATCGTGGTGGAGACGTATACTTATTTCATATAGGTTGAGCAAAACGTCGTCGTTATTTCATTTAGGTCACAAAAGAATCTTATAAAAACTATTCTCTATTTTAAAATTACATACAATATAATTTTTGAGTTAATCCACAATATATTAAACTTTAAAATTTAGGGTAAAGTTCAGATAACTACCTGGGGTTTTGACATTTTTTTACTTAACAACATGTAGTTAGTCTTACATTTAAACTCCCGATTTTTTGAGTTGAAGTGAATAATGCTTTCCGTCTTACTTCCGTTACTTGAATTGGCTAAAGATGTAACGGATCGAATTTATTGAGTCGTGATTCTTGGGACAGAATCCTTTTAAGGGGGAAAAGATGTGACAAACGAGATTTTATAATTTAATTTTAATATTTATTGAATTAAATAAATATTTTCGATGATTTAATTATTAGATTTAATAATTAATTAATACAATTGTGGTAAATTAATTTAATTATATGTGTTATAGTTATTAAATTAATGTGGAGAATTTTATTACTCAAATTATGTATTTATGTGAGCTTATTGAATTAAAATAAATATTTAGTAAGCATAATATTATTTTAATTAATTTAATAATTAATTAGATATTAAATAATTTTACCTATTTAATAAATTGAAAATTTAATTTTATGACTATGGGAATTAATGAGAAATTATCATAGTTTATTTAAATTAAAGTAAATAAGATATTTGATTTTATTGTGTAATTTGGGTATGACATGTTTTAAATTGTAGTATAAGAGAATCATTAAATTAAATGGTTTTGGAGTCTATTATTGCCAGACAAACGAGGCCCTAAGGAAAGTTAGTAGCAGTTAACCCATGATGGGTTAAAGAGATAGAATGAGAAATTGGAATTATACTCATCTACGCTTTGTGTAAGACCCCAACTTTTTATAAATGAAGATTTAATTTTCTCTATTTATTATTTTGAAATAGTAAGGGGTTGATTTGATTAATGTGGTTAGTTATGGGTAAAATGCGTAAATATTTTAAATAAGCAAGTGGTTATAAAATACTCATTGTTGTCGAAGAATATTCGTTTGGTCGTGGAATATTCTTGCTGTCGAAGAATATTCGTACGACGACGCAGCCTTCTGTGGGCCCCATAACGGAAAGCGATTGGATGAAGAAAACGACAAGTATGAGTTGTTTATAAATAACGACGCAGTTGTTACCGTTAATACTGTTAGAATACCCGGTGGTTAAAATACAGTAATACGCGTTGTTGCACAGTAGCACATAGTATTGCACCAATTATTGATTATTACGTAAGAAGGCACTACTCAATAATTGTTACAGTAATTACTATTCAGTATTTTATTTTATTGATTCAATAATTGTTGCGTTGATATTTTATATTACTGTTATTTCAATAATTGTCACTATACATTATTTTCCATTATCAAAGCAATAATTCATATTATCTGAATAATATTATTAGATAACATTATTGACAATGTCTAGAAAGTTCTGTCTAAGGAGAGGTTTGGTCACCTAATTGCGCGCCAGTAAGGAGAAATTCTTATTGGAAAACTCCCTCTTTCCTGGGAACTATCTGGTTGCTAGTACTGTGATTCTGTAATATTATTTGTGAATAATTAATTATTGATTTATATGATGAGAAAAAATATTGATTTTATGTGGATATAGATGGAGAAAATTTTTAATGTGACAATTGCTAAAAATTAATATTTTATCTTTTTCTGATAAAATAATTCATTTGAATATATAATTTTAATAATATATTAATGGTGATATTTTTACAATGAATGTGGGATATATGAGTATATGAGGAAGAGTATTTTTGTTGTATTAAATGATTAACACATGTTTTTTGTGTTGGTGGACCCCATTTCTTGACTGAAATTTGATTATAGCGTGTAAAATCGCCCGTTTATGGATTTCGGTCAATTTCTGTTTGGAATTTGGAAAAACTTCTTTCTGCAAAGTTGTAGAGAATTGAATTTCCTATTAAAAGTAGCGAGATTCGAAATTTCTGATAAAAGGGCAATTTATTATGAATTATTGAAGTTCCGAAGTTCCGAAATAATTGATTTTTGGGAGTTTTAGTTAATTATTTTGAGAAAAACATTTTTGTATTTTTTTTGGACATCATTAACATGTGTGGCTGGTGTTTTGACCAAAAGGTGGGCTAATGAAAATTTGTATAATTATATTAATATTATATTCAATTTTCTGTTTTGGTGTTCTAAGCATTTTTCTATAAATAGAGAGCTTAAGTTAGAATTGAAAATCACATCAGAAACTAAAGATTTCTCTTTCTTTCTCTCTCTATAATATCGAGCGTATTTTTTGAGTATTTTAGTTCTTTGAGTATTGTTATACGGTGTAAGTTCTTTCAGCACTATATCATATTATCTTCTTAAATGATATTATCTTCTTCAATATCATTATGCCGAAATATTGTTCTGAACTTTTTATCAAATTTGAAACTTTTTCATGTCGGAGTTACTATTCATGAGTTACTATTCACGAGTACTATTCACGAAGCATGATGATTTTTTTTGTGAAATTTCTATCTTTTGATGTCGGAGTTACTATCCACGTATACGGCACTATTTACGAATACGACACTATTTACAGAAAAATTAAATTTTCTTTTCTGTGTCCAAGATTATCTGTTATGATTTCTATCTTTGATTGGATCTATGTTTTGATCTTCATTCTTGAATTTTACTACAATCTGGTTATTTATGAAGTATTTTTGAACTTTGATTATTTAAAGTACAAATCCTTAATACTTGTTCTTTTGTTTCACTGGATTCGTTTTCTTTAAAATATTTTTCATCATCCTCAGTTCTAAATGATGATATTACTGAATATCTTTGACCTTTAGTGCAAAGATGAATAATTTCTTGACGAATATCTTTGGCTCGTAGTGCAAAGATGAACAAGTGTTGAAATGAACATGACCGACTGATTAATATCTTTGGCCCGTAGTGCAAAGATGAACAGGTGTTTAGATGAACATGACCAACTGATGAATATCTTTGGCCTGTAGTGCAAAGATGAATATTTGATTCCAGATATATATTGATTGATGTTACAGGGATAAAATATCGACGATGAACTTTTAAATTCATATATAGAAGATAGTAGTTTGCATTCTCTACGTAAATCTTCTATGAATTATTATTTCCGCTGCGAATATTAATCTGAAACTTGTTGTCTATTGTATTCTATCAGATTTTTCCCTGTTAAAGACTAACGATAATTTGTTGTACATTATCTTAGTCATAACATTCTTTACTGGGCTATTTGAGCTCACCCTTTCCTTTTGTTCCATTTTTCTTCTCAGGAAGCGAGATTATAGCAGGAACTAGTCGGGGTGTGAAGTGATGGTTCTAGATAGCTGTTTTAGTAGTCCTCACTATTCTGTAAAATAGTGTATCAATAATGATGATTTATTTGCATGTGGATATTGTCTAGAAGACAATATTTGTATTTAAACTCATAGTATATAGGTTGTTGTATTTTGCACGATAAATGTATTAATAAAGTTGTATTTATTTATGTACCATGTATTTCGCGACTCAGGATGGGTTGGATGGAATGGACCTATTTTGGGAGCGTCACACTTTGGGTAATCTCTTCAACCTAATTTGCTCTGTAATTGGAAATTGTATTGATTATGTGGATATATATGTGATAATATGTTAGCATAACATATTTTTTTTATACCTGTATATAATTATACATATTAAAATGAAGAGACCAAACTTCACATGAACGGATTCGGTGTTATAACGAATTCGTAGTGTTGATTTTCATGTTCTGTATTCAAAACTTTCATATGTTATTCATTTTCCCCTCTAATGCCCTATGTGGGACTTTTACAATTTACAAAATTTCAAGTAGGTGAATTTGGAGTCAATTTTCTCATTCAATTCTTAATGGATTTGAACACATAAATATACCACGTTATACTACTTGCGGAGAAGAACGCATTGGTGCATGGACCCGAAATTTCTAGAGTATGGGTCCCACATTAAATTAAGCCTCAAAATACTTTAATATTTATTTTATCAAACCCATTTCCAACATTTTCATCTTGATTTCCCACAAGTCAGACATGATATTGCATTCTCGTGTTCCTTCTTATAGAGTATGCAATCATTAGGACATGCATGTATTTTCACGTATTCCATCCCTAATGCATTCAAAGATTTCTTAGCTCCATATGTAGAACAAGGCAGTTCGTTATCCTTAGGAAGCATGTCTTTCAACAAAACCAAAAGCTCGATGAAAAACTTGTCTGATACCACATGCTTTGCTTTCAAGTTGTATAACTTGACTAATGCCTCCAACTTTGTATGTTGGCAAGATCCCGAAAATAAGGGTTTTTTAGCATCCTCGAGCAATTTTTGTAACTTATTAGGAACATCTGAAAAATCTTCTTATGCAGCGTGAACCATTTCTATTATTTCTAGAACAGCATCCTCAGGTCCCATGTCAAACTCATTAAACATGGAATCACGATTGCAGACGCTAGCACTATTGGTAAACGGCTACTTCTCCCCATGACTTGTCCATCTAATGTAGTTTTGATCGATACCTTTGAAGAATAACACTCTGTTTCTGAGTTTTGAACAGAAAAGAAAAGAATAGAAAACTTAAATTAGAACAGAAAAGAAAAGAATAGAAAATTTAAAGTTTTATTTTGTGTTGTTTCTGAGTTTTTAATGGAAATGAATAGAAAATTTAAAATTGAGGACATGAGTTGTAATTTAAAATTTATTATATTAAAAGTTGAGGATAATATGAGAATTATAAAAATATTACTTATTCTAATTTATTTTCAGTCCAAATCATGCCAATTTTGGACGGAAAACTTTGGCAGAAAAAGTGGCCATGTTTTCTATCCATTTCTTTTCTTTTCCGTTTATTAAAAAAATTCAGAAATATAAGAATTGGAAAGAAAACTTAAATTTTTCGTCCATTTTTTTTCTTTTCTGTCCATTTTAAAACTCAGAAACAGAGCGTAAATGCTCTCTTACTATATCCACGCGAAAGCTTTTGAAATTCAGACAATCGGTACATGGACACGATATTACTTTGCCATTTTTATTCTTTTTGTTCTTAGAAGCATATTTTAGAAACGCCTCAACCCCATGATCGTATTCTTTTGCCCTAATTCTATCTTTATTCATACACAATTTATTCATTCTGAGACAAGCCAAATTGAAGGCATAACAAATTAATACTTATAAAAATATAAATAACAAATGACCCAATATTAATACAAAAACAAAATTACAAATTTAAATATAAATAGCAAATGACCTATTAATACAGAAAATACCACCTAATACTCCAATATAGACATTTTTCGAAGTAACAAAAATATAAATAAATAAAAACTTTCAACGCTATGATGAACAAGAACGTGTCACTCCATTCAGTTTTATAAAGAACTATAAAAGTATCAAAGTTTTCTTAGGCACACTTGGACTTAATTTTTAATTACTTTTTAAAAATAGTATTAAAAAATAATTCAGAAAGACCACTATTTACACCAAAAAGTTGCAATCTAATATGTTCATTAAGAAGCTTCATTTAACTAAATCAAGCAATCAATTTAATCTAGATTCACCAACTGAGCGCAATTAATGTCAACCTCTTTTTCAAAATACTTGCATAGCCAAATCAATCAAAGAAAATTCATCACGACTCTCAAAGAAATACTCCATCTGGCTTAAAAAAATAATACCACTTATTTCACTGACTTGTACTTCTTTGAAATATTAATGCTTGTTTTATGTATCTATGTTTATCTTTCCAAATATAAATTTTGTTCTTTAAGGTTTAGTATGAAAGAAATATTATCAAAAAAATGATAGTTATGTATATCCTATGAAAACCATAATATTCTAAAATTAAAAGTCAACAAATCTCATTTTTAGAGAAATGTCTTAGCCAAATAGTGAAAAAGGATAGAGTATACAATTCAGTTGAAGTCCAATTAAAGTATAATAAAGCACAAAATTATGAATCCCACTCTAGAATCAAATACGAAATTCTAGAATTCCATTTGAACTAAAACTTAATATTGTACAAGGATTATATGCTTTTATAGAACGAACAATTTATGATCATGATTACTGTTTGAGAGTGTTTTACCGACCATCATGTTGGTTGTAGGCCTGGACTGGAATTGATGAAGTTGGGTCGATATGGCCGAAGGTGTATAGGAGGTCGAGGACGTTCGAGTTCGGATACCCGAGCCCAATAGGCCGGAATCTGATTGTGATCAAACAGGTCGGGGGTCGGGCCTTCGTCACTACTAGAAAAACAAGAATACGTGACGGAATTTTGTGACAATTTTTAAAAACAATCACAAAAAATAGTAATTTGTGATGGACTTTTTAAGCAATCACAAAATTAAAGTATACATGATGGCTCTTAGTGATGACTAATCTTGTCATCAATGTATTATAATTGTGATGGTCATGTCAATCACACTAATTTTTTCACACAAAATAAATTTTCTTTTTGTGACGCACTAAGTCATCACTTATAGATATACCCTTTTCGTGATTGCATTTAAGCTATCACTAATATTTTAATGTAAGAAATAATGAAAATAATATTTTATGACGGTCTTGACAATCATTAAAAAAGATAGATTTTTGTGACGACTTTTATTTGTAATTACAAAAGGAAAGTATTTTGTGATGAAATTTTTAATGTAAGACCCCGAAAATTTTTAAATAAAAAGGAATTTCCTTTATTTATTTTTTTTTTTTTGAAATAGTAAGGGTGAATTTGATTAATGTAGTTAGTTATGGTTAAAATGCGCAAATATTTCAAAATAAGCAGGTGATTATAAAATATTCATTGTTGTCGGGGAATATTCGTTTGGTCGTGGAATATTCTTGCTGTCGGGGAATATTCGTACGACGGCGCAGTCTTTTGTGGGCCCCATAACGAAAAGCGATTGGATGAAGAAAACGACAAATATAAGTTGTTTAAAAATAACGGCGTAGTTGTTACCGTTAATACGATTGGAATACCCGGTGGTTAAAACACAGTAATACGCGTTGTTGTACAGTAGCACACGGTATTGCACCAATTATTGATTCTTACGTAAGAAGACACTACTCAATAATTGTTACAGTAATTACTGTTCAGTATTTTATGTTATTGATTCAATAATTGCTGCATTGATATTTTATATTACTGTTGTTTCAATAATTGTCACTACACAGTATTTTTCATTATCGAAGCAATAATTCATATTATCTGAATAATATTATTTGATAACATTATTGGCAATGTCTAGAAAGTTCTGTCTAAGGAGAGGTTTGGTCACCTAATTGCGCGCCAGTAAGGAGAAATTCTTATTGGAAAGCCCCCTCTTTCCTAGGAACGGCCTGGTTGCTAGTACTGTGATTCTGTAATATTATTTGTGAATAATTAAATTATTGATTTATATGATGAGGAAAATATTGATTTTATGTGGATATAGATGGAGAAAATTTTTAATGTGACAATTGTTGAAAATTAATATTTTATCTTTTTCTGATAAAATAATTTATTTAAATATATTATTTTAATAATATATTAACGGTGATATTTTTATAATGAATGTGGGATATATGAGTATATGAGGAGGAAGAGTATTTTTTTTGTGGCATTAAATGTTTAACACAGATTTTGTGTGTCGGTAGACCTATTTCTTGACTGAAAATTTGATTATAGCCTGTAAAATCGTCCGTTTGTAGATTTCGGTCAATTTGTGTTTGGAATTTGGAAAAACTTCCTTCTGCAAAGTTGTAGATAATGGAATTTCCTATAAAAACTCGCGAGATTTGAATTTTCTGGCAAAAAGGGCTATTTATTATGAATTATTGAAGTTTTGAAGCTCCGAAATAATTGATTTTTGGAAGTTTAAAATATTTTTAATTACAAAAACGTTTTTTTTCATTTTTGAAAGTCATTTAACATGTGTGGCTGAAGTTTGGACCAGATTTGTGTTCGTAGAGAATTTTGATTATATATATTATTATTATATTAAATTTTCTGCTTTGGTGTTCTAAGCAATTTCCTATAAATAGGTGCTTAGGTTAGAATTGAAAATCATACCAGAAACTGAAGTTTTCTCTCTCTATATTATCGAGCATATTCTTGTGAGTATTTTGAGTATACTTTGAGTATTGCTATACGGTGCAAGTTCAAGTCATAGCCTATATTCGGTGTTTCAACTAGAAGTACTATCTTTCGAGGTAAGGAATGTTATTTTCTTCTCAAATGATATTATTTCTTCAATATCATTATGCTGAAATGTTGGTTGGAAATTTTTATCAAATTTAGAACTTTTTCATTTCGGGGTTACTATTCATGAGTTACTATTCACGAGTTACTATTCATGAGTTACTATTCACGAGTACTATTCACGAAGCGTGAAGATGTTTTTTGTGAAATTTCTATCTTTTGGTGTCAGAGTTACTATTCACGTATACGGCACTATTCACGTATACGGCACTATTCACGAATACGACACTATTCACCGAAAAAAATGAAATTTCTTCTTTTTTTCCAAAATATCTATCCTGGATACTAGCTTTGATTGGATCTATGTTTTGATCATTTTTGAATTTTACTTCAGTATGATTATTTATGAAGTATTTTTGAACTCGGATTGTTTAGAGTACGAATCCTTTATACTTGTTATTTTGTTTCACTGGATTCGTTATATTTTTCATCATCCTCAGTCCTAAATGATGGTGTTACTGAATATCTTTGGCCTGTAGTGCAAAGATGGTTGATTTTATTATGAATATCTTTGGCTCGTAGTGCAAAGATGTACAAGTGTTGAGATGAACATGAACAATTGATGAATATCTTTGGCCCGTAGTGCAAAGATGAACAGGTGTTTAGATGAACATGACCAACTGATGAATATCTTTGGCCTGTAGTGCAAAGATGAATATTTGATTTGATTTGAGATATATATTGATTGATGTTACAGGGATAAAATATTGATGATGGACTTTTAAATTCATAGATGTTAGTAGATTTTATTCTCTACTTAACTCTTCTAGTGAATTGTTGTTTCCGCTGCAGTTGTTGATCTAAAACTTGTTGTCTATTGTATTCTATCAGATTTTTCCCTGTTCAAAACTAAGGATAATTTGTTGTACATTATCTTAGTCATAATATTCTTTACTGGGCTAGTTGAGCTCACCCTTTTCCTTGTTGTTCCATTTTTCTTCTCAGGAGGCGAGAATGTACCGAGTACTAGTCGGGGTATGGAATGAAGGTTCTAGAGAGAGTTGTTTAGTAGTCCTCACCATTTTTTGTAAAATTATGTATCAATAATTATGATGGGGATTTATTTGCATGTGGATATTATCTAGATGATAATGTTTGTATTCAAACTCACAGCTTATGGGTGGTAAAAGTTGTAGTTGTTTCTGTACCATGTGTATTTGGCGACTCAGAATGGGTTGGATGGAATGGACCTATTTTGGGGGTGTCACATTTAAGCCATCACAAAATAATAAAATATATGATGGCTATTAGTGATGACTAATTTTACCATCATTATAGAGTATTTGTGACTGCCATTGCAATCACCAAATCTTATGTGTAAGTAATTTTGTTTATTAAGTCAACTCACATATGTTTCCTTTTATATTTTGTTTTAAAATTATAATCATGATCTAGACTTTGGTGTAGTGGTAATACTCGTTATTTAGTTTGTAAATGGGAGAGGGTTCGAATCCTACAAGTATCATTTGAGACAATTAATATAGATATATATACAATTAATACAGTGAAATAAATTGTCAGGAATAAGCATGTGAATGTTATTCCTATTTATATATGATTTGATTATGATATATATATATATATATATATATATATATATATATATATATATATATATATATATGAATGAATAATATGCAAGTATGCTTGCATTAAGAAAAGCTGTAAAGTCCTTTTATAGGTAATAGAAATATATGTATAAGGACTTAGAATGAATTGATCAAATATGTTAGGTTGATCCTACATGAGCAAAACAACTTTGTAAAGTCCTTAAAAAGAAATGATGTACAAGGACTATACATATAGAAAGATCAAGCTTGTTAGGTTGATCTTATGATGTAATAGATAGGCTAGTCTGATCGTCGAACACTGCACCAGAAGTCGTAGTCTGCCAGGTGAGTCAAGGTTAACTCGGGAGCTATCGAGGCAGAATAGGAGTATGCAAGATAGTAGATCTCGGAGTTCGTAGTCTGCCAGGGGAAACGAAGAAGGATTGTAGTATATCGAGAAGAGCTTCCTCGGGATCGTAGTGTGCTGAGGAAGTCATGTTCAGAATCGTAGAGACATCCTACCTATGAGCCGAACGATCATCTGCCGAAACCAAGTCCAAAATGTAGACTACACTCAGAGTCGTAGAGCCTAGTGATGCCGAAGCCAAGACAAGGATCGTAGACTACACTCTGAGTTCGTAGAGTCCATTTAGTGCATACAGAGATCGTATTCGGGCAAAGATCAGATGAAGACAACAAGCATTAGGCATAAATCATAGAATATCAAGATCTGATCTCAGGATCGTAGTGTCTGCACAACCAAAGCTGAATCGTAGAGTGCAGAACTACGACTCCAACAAAAGTGCTCACAATTCCAAGTCAGAATCGTAGAGCAGATACGGTTCTCAACGAATGAGCACTCCCAGGATATCCAAATATACGAAGCCCTAGTTGGCGCTGCAAAGATACATTCCACAGTAAGGGAACCAGAGAGCACTCAACGAATGGCATGCAGGGTAACATAAGATCTCAGCACAAACCAAATCAGCATTAAGATTGAGGTGTAAGGCCATTCGTGATGAAGTCTTCCACAAGAAGATCCAAAGAAGACTTCAGAGGTCGACTAAGGAAAGTCAGCTTATGCAGTAGCTATCAAGTGTACAGAAGACAACGATCTTTGAAGCAACCAAGATCGTAGTGTTTTCCAAACAAAGAAGGAACTGATGGAAGGTGAACCGAGGTACTGGTCAGCTTCTGAAGAGCAAGGCTAAAGTGATTAAGTGCAAGGTCAGTTCATTAATGATAAGTGAGCGGAAGATCACCAGGAGAAAGCAAGCTGGACGCGCTAAAAATCTGAAGTGTCTTGATATTCAGAAGGGGACCAGAGCAAGGAATTAGGCCATCAGTATCTGAGAACAGTCGAAGCAAATAGAAGTATTGAATCTCTGCACAATACAGTGAAGGAGTGTTCTTCAGTGAAGATCCAAGCAACACTCTTCAGGATCGTAGTGTTAACTCTACTAGTCAACGAACAACACTCAACAAGACACTACGATCAGTTCCTTGAAGATATGCATCAAAATCGTAGAGTTCGAATACCTGAAGACTGAAGCATTGACAACGGTTCAATCTGAAGGGTAATATTCAAACAAGTGCTTATTGAGAGCATCGATGCAAAATGACAACCTCTGATTTAGAAATCAGAAGAAATAAAGTCTTCAACCTGCCCAAGACAGTAAAGTGATACATCTGACAGGGTAGGTGAAACAGTAGACTGCAGTGTCAGAAAAAGTATGACAAGTCACATCAAGCAGTCTACATCAAGCAACTTGAGATCTGTGAAGATATTTGAATAGCCTTCAACGGCTACTTTCCAACGGAAGGATTGGGAAAAAGTAAAAATGAGAAAGAGCTTCAAAGATCAAAGGTTGATGGAGTTATCGAGTTTGGAGAGAAGGTGGACTGATATAAATCATGTGAAATAGTGAGTCCGAAGGCTCACTCTACGATCCACCAAGAACACTCAGAAGTCAGATAAAGAAAGAAGTAGAAGTGTGAGTTCTACTATGTAGAAGTGAGAGTTCTACTACATGAAGAGTGTTCTGAACTGCAGAGAGAAAGGAGAGCATCATGTCATCTAGATGTCCATCATGGGAAGACTCTTAGTACAATAGAGAAGAGCTTACGGTCATCTTAGTAAGTCCATCATGAGAAGGCATCGAGTAGCAAGAAGGGAGATCACAAAAGTCATCTTGGTGTTAAGCATGAGAAAGCTTCTAAGTACTTTACAGAATAACTTACAGTCATTTTAGAAGCCTCTTATGTGCAGTCATCAAATACCAAGAAGAATGATCTTCAAGGCGATTCATCAAGGGGTCATCCGGAGTAGTTGAGCAACCTAAGAAACTGAGCATCATGCAACACTCAAATGCTCTTCAAGAATGAGCAAGCCAAGCTGCTAAGGATAGAAGATGTTCAGAGCATGAAGACATCTTAGAAGCTCAGCACCGACTCTAACAAAAAAAAAATAAACAACTCAACAAAGCCAGGGCTTGAGGGGTCCTTGTCTAGAAGGAAAAAATGAAGCAGGGCCAAGAGGGTCCTTGTCCGGAGGGACTAAACAAAGCAGGGCCAAAGGGTCATTGTCCAAAGGGACTAAACGAAGTTCCAAGCCTGCTGGGCTTGAAGAGTTCCTTGGGAACTAGAGGAGTCCCAAGGCTGCTGGCCTTGAAGAGTTCTTAGTGAACTGAAGTCCCAAGGCTGCTGGCCTTGAAGGAATCGTAGAGATTCAGGGTGCTGCCCTTCCTTAGTGAAAATCCTGCTAGTTGAAAGCATAATAGTGGATTAGGAACTTAAGTCTCAAAACCACTTAAAACCTCTTGTGTCTTTTACATTATGTCATTTATATTATGTCTATAACTGCTATAACTGCTATGTATGTTCTAACTTCTTACAACTAAACTAACCCAACGAACAATGTATGTATGATTATGAATATATCAATGAAGGGGAATCTTTTACTTATTCCGCTGTGCTTGAAAAGATTCTTATGTTTGACATATAATCTAATATGAAAAAAACATCATAAACCAGAAAAGTATTTGAAATAAAAAGGATATATTCAACCCCCCTTCTAGATCTATTGTAACCTCTAGGAACTAACATAAATTATACTTAAATAGATATTTACGTTCTTATATTTGATCCCAAAAGTCTTACTTTTTGTGATGACTTTGACAATCACAATAGATTACGTGTTAATGTGATTGTATTAATCATCACAAAAGCACTAAGCGTTTGCGTGATTTCCAACACCATCACGTAAAACCTTTCATGATGGGCGTATACAAGACGACCATTATGATGCTTAAAGTCATCACGTAAACTTTTCGTGATAGTTTTCCTACTTTTTGTGATGGATTTTGGCCATCACAAATGACCATTTTTTTAGTGGTGCGTGTCATTTGGGCCGAGGCCCAGACCGGTTTTTATGATACTTAATGGGTTGGGCCTGTGAAGTTAGGCAGCCCAGGTGTAAGATTGGGAGTGATTAGGGGGTTTACGCGGTTAAGGGTCCTAACCCTAATCATACCTTAATAAGGCAACTCCAAAGGTGGTATTGGAAAGGGAATCTACTTGCACCTTTTAAGGAGATTGTGTTGGACCCAAATATAGGTATCTACCATAATTATGAGTCATATTCTGACTCAGAGAGGAACTCTTGGGAGATGAGAATGGCTATAAATACAAGGCTTAACTATAATTAACAGGTAATACCTACTTTTGAACACTAAACACTTAAGCCTCCATTATTAAACCTTGTGAATGGCCTGTACTTATTCTCACATCGGAGCTATCCCCCGGCGGCACAAGCCGTCAAGCTTCTATGTGATCTGTTATTGTGCAGGTATCAGCGCGTGGATTCTGTGATTGGGCGCGTATATGAAACTTGGCGTTAACATTGGCGCCGTCTGTGGGAACAAGACACTTGTTCTAGTGTCGATTTAAAATCACTGATTCACCGAAGGAGATAAGTGATTATTTTTTATTAAAATAAATATATACTTGTACGTGTGTTATATATATGTATTATATCAATAGCAATTGAAGCATGATCGTAATTGATTATTGATACAACTTTACATATTCTGCCACTTATATTATGAATGTAGTGGTAGTATTCACATGATGCATGTAAAATCTAAACATTAACACTTTGGTTCAGGTGATGATAAATTGGTTCTGAGTCACCGCACCAGTAACGAATTCAACCAACACAAATATAAAAGTTTAAGCTTTTATATCATTGAAGTGCTTTAAAGGCGGCTTCAATTTCATCATCAACCACAGACTGAAGGAAATTCAGAGGATATAAATCTCGAGGATAAAAATCCCACAGAGACTTTTTGTATACTCTCTTATTTTAAGTTCCTTGTAAATAAGAAATTGGGGGGGGAAATGTTGGAGTGTGATTATTTGGATAGTGAGAGAGTCCTTATTAAAGTAAAATTGTATTTCCTTATTTGGTGGGATAAGGAGGTTTAATTTGGGAAGGAATCTATTAGCCATTAATTACAGTTATAAGGTGATTTTGAAAAGGACTCCTACTCCTATCTATAAATACAGTAATAAACAAAGGATTGGAGGAGGAAGGGCACAAGAGTTACAACACAAATACACAACTTGTACTCCCAATATTATTATAGTGGATTACTCTCTCTCTCCGTGGTTTTTCCCCAATTTGGTTTCCACGTAAATTATTGTGTTTATACTTTATATTTCTTTATTTATGTTTATGTGAGTGTATTTTGTGAGTTTGATTTCACAACAATTACTCCATCAACCGTTGGCACTATTTTGGTCTGTCCTTTTCGGTGATTTCGTCAGGCGTACAAAATCAGACGTTAACAATTACAATAATAATACAAACTCAGAAATTAAATTCAATGTAAATCAAATATTATAAAAATAATTAATCAAAAAGAGAAATCATAGACGAAATAAGAAAAATACAACTTACTAGCACCAGATCATAGATTCATAGTACTAAACCGTCTCGATTAACAGATCAAAAAAACCAATTATAAATTGTAGCAGAACGAGAGGGGTGGAGAGAAAAGAAGGGGGCGTAAGAGCCTCATCTTCGTTGGTCGCAGGGTTAGAGATAAGATTTTGGAAGTACTGGTACAATAGCGAGTGTAATAAAGCCAAAACGAAGAGAGGGTTTAGAGAGAGTGTGATGAATCGTATACAAAATTAAGTTATATTAGATACCTAAAAAATAAGATTATCGAAAGAGGATCAATCATGTAGCAAAGGAGCTCTTCGAGAAATCGTATACAAGATTAAGTTGAAAAAAAAGGTTATATATATTAAGTTGGCGCAAAATCATGCGCACGAATTTACTTGATAAATATTTTGAAATAGACACGTACGGGTGTCCAAAT
This sequence comes from Panax japonicus, assembly GCA_020205505.1. Taxonomy (NCBI): domain Eukaryota; kingdom Viridiplantae; phylum Streptophyta; class Magnoliopsida; order Apiales; family Araliaceae; genus Panax; species Panax japonicus. The sequence continues at coordinate 74,582,228 of CM035108.1, read as the reverse complement.
CCGTATCTAAATATTGGGTTATAAACAAATTTAGATACAGGTGCACCACCGTGTCTAAATTACGAGGTCTACATTAGTCACAAACATAGAACACTGTGCCTCAAAAAAATACAAAATTAGTCACGGCACAAACTTTTCCCTTGATAATAATCCAGTAGTCACGGTGAGCAAACCGTATCTAAATTCATAAATAAAAATAGTCACACTAATTACAAACCACCGTTACCAAAAAATTACATATCGATACTAGTTCTAGAGAATCACCGTAACTAAACTTGACTATCCAATCCCGTGACTGTGAAACCCCAGATTTTATGAATAAAGAATTAGTTTTCTCGAAATATTTTTTTATATTATGGTGTGAATTTGAGATAATTTTATAGTTGTGGGTAATATTTATAAATTTTGCAAAGTATACAAGTTGTCATATTATATTCGATTGGTCGGGGAATATTCTTTTTAAACAGGAAATATTCGTACGACGGCACAATCATTTGTGGACCCTACAACGGAATTATTGTCGGATTGAGAAAACGACAAAAATATTTTATTAAAAATAACGGCGGAAGTTTTTCCATTGATACTGTTGAACTACTCAGTAGTAAAAGTACAGTAATACGCGTGGTTGAGTAGTAGCACACGGTATTGATTATTAATGCTTACGTGAGAAGTCACTCAGTTTTGTTCAATTATTGCTACAATAGTTGCTGCATAGTATCTCACATTATTTGATTGAATTATTGTTGATTTAGAAGTTTTGTTTTATTCACGTAATAAAATAGAAACATCTTTTTATATAAAACAGAATACTTTATTAAAGTTATTCTATAAATAGAATATATTATATTCTATTATGCATAGTATTTTGCATAGTAAAATCTTTTTATATAAAACAAAATACTTTATTAAAGTTATTAAATAAATAGAATATATTATATTTTATTATGTATAGTGTTTGCATAGTGCCCGCATAGTGTTTGTATAGTAAAAATCTTTTTATATAAATAGAATATATTATATTTTATTTAAAAGATTTTTCTTTAAATATGGACCGTCAGATTAAAGTAAATCAATATGGATCGTTCATGGATTAGTTACTATACATTCCATTTTCCTATAAATAGAAGCTCATTGCTTCATTATTTTCTTACAAATTCACTGAACTCTAGAGAGAGAAACTATAGAGAGAGACTATAGAGAGATAGAAGAAAAGTTTTCCGCTACTTCACTACTCTTATATCAAGTATTATTTTACGGTATGGTATATTATTGTTTTTTATTCAAGAAGAGAACTTCTGTTATTCCATTTCTTTATTGTTTTGTTGGAATAACCTGTATACGCGGGCTACCCTATACTTGGTGATATTCTTCTATTATTCTGTCTTTATTATTATGTCGGAATATCCTGTTTGTGCTATACGCCGGACCTGGTTCCATTTTTATTATTCCGTCTTTATTATTCTGTCGGAATATTCTGTCTGTGCTATACGCCGGACCTGGTTCCATCATTTATTATTCCACATTTATTATTCTGTTGGAACATCTGTCGGTGTGAATTTCACCTGACCTGGTTCCGTTATTATTATTCTGTTGAATAACCTGTCTATGCGAAGTACCGCATGCATGGTGATTTTTTTTGTTATTCCATTCTTTATTATACTCAGTTGGTTAAAGTTTTGACTTTTATACTCCATGAAATTAGTAGAATATCTTTGATATTTGCGCTTCATCCAGTATCTTTTCATGAAAATATTCTTCTGATCATTCTTGAATTTTACTCTACAAAACAGTATCATGTTGACAATTTGGACGTTAATAATTCCTGGATAAAATAATTCTTGAACTTATTTTATTAAATTCTTATATCATTGTCATCATCCTCATGTTTATATTATGTTAAAAGTCATATGTGGCCTGTAGTGCATAGATGGACTTGGTATGATAATGACCAGGGATTATTCTGTATAATCATGACCGTAATATTACAAATGATGTGGAAAAAGTCCTCATTGGCCCGTAGTGCATTGATGGACAGTTTTTAGTATGATTGTGGCTATGGATTCTCTTCGGCCAAGGGTACAAAGATGAATTATTTTATGGCATGATCAGGACCGTTGATGAAAACACGATTATCTTTGGCCCGTAGAGCATGGATAATTCGTGGTCGTGATACTAAAGAATATCATTGGCATGTAGTGCATGGATGATTTCATGATGTGGATTATTTATTAAGCTGAGTCTCAGCGATAACAGTGATGAAAAACCTTTTAAATCATAAAAGATAGTAGATTTTATTTTCTACTTGACTCTTTTAATGGATTACTTGTTCCGCTACAGTTAAACTTGATGTCTATTATATTTTATCAGTTTAACATTGTTGGAGACTAATGATAACTTATTCTGCATTATCTTAGTCATAATATTTCTTACTGGGCTAGTTGAGCTCACCATTCCTTTCACTGTTCTCTTCAGGAAATGAGAATATAGTTGGGACGAGTCGGGGAACAGAGTGATGGTCCAGAGGATAGCATTTGTAGTCCTCACTATTCTGTAAAATAGTGTGATAATAATTGTAATGAGGACTCCTTTTGAGTTTGTATAATCTCTAGTAGATAATATTTGTATTCAAACTCACAGTTTATGTTTTGTCGTATTGTACACGACAGTTGTATTAGTAAGTTATATTTGAATTCTATACCATGTATCTGGCGACCCAAGATGGGTGACGTATACCTAATTTTGGGGGCGTCACAGTGACCATTACCATTAAAGAAATTTTTTTGTCACAGGTTTTGTTCGCACCGTCTCTTTAATTTTTTTTAACCGTGTCCAAAGGTCATTTTTATACTAGTGTAATCAAAAGAAATTTGTATCTTACCAAATTTATTAAAAAATTGTGATATGTCGCACTTGTATAGTACCACTACATATATGAATCAAGATCATATATATATATATATATATATATATATATATATATATATACTTATAACAATATATAATCATGCACCCATAAAATTCACAATCACACTTCTTATGTTTTCAAATTAATAAAGCCACCCAATTTTACACAAATTTTAATTAATTTATCACAAAAAATAGCCTACTAACTAACTCCCATACATATAGATTAATATACTATAATCTAGGAAATAGAGAATCTTCTCCTCCTTTGTTTGACTTCCTTGTGTGGAATACACCGAAGCCAGACTTTCGGTAGGCGACGCTGTGAATGACGATGGCAAGTTGATAGGTATCAATGTGACGTGTTACCCAAGTCTTGGACAAGAGTTACAGTTTTGAATGATATTTCCATTGTTAATAAATTTCCTTACGTATTCTTGAAGACTTCTTAGCCTACCCCTAGAGCGTGAAATCAAATTTTGTATTGACCCCATACAAAACCCTTTTCTAAAACCCTCAAATATTTCTTCAACTAAAATGAACATAACATGCGCCAAAGACGTTGGCTCAAGCTATTGAAGATTACGATCATACCATTCAATACCATCGTGGGAAAGCGAACTTGGTAGCTGACGCGTTGAGTAGAAGATCGTATGCGTTTACGAGTGCGATGTTGTTAACACAAAGACCCATTTCGTACGACTTACAAATGATGAAGATAGAATTAAAGACTCTAGGAAACCACGTGAAGATAACGAATATACAAGTAGAATTAATCCACTTTAATCAATAAAGTTAAAGTCGCTCAAGCTACACACCCAGAAATGATGAATGTAAAGAATTAAGAAGGTTCAAGAGGGCGTTATTCTAGAAGCAAGAATCGATGAAGAGAGGAAATCTCAACCCTCGATTTAATTGACCCATTTGAAATCCTTGATCGAGTAGGAACTGTGGCTTATAGACTCGTTTTACGGCCAAGTATGTCGCCTGTTCATAACGTTTTTCACGTATCGATGTTACGTAAATATGTGGACAACCTAAACCATATTATTAAATTAAAACTAAAAGATATAACAGAAGATTTAACATATGAGGAGATACGTGTTAAAATCTTGGATAAGAAAGATCGTATTCAACACTCAAAGGTTATACCTCAAGTGTTAGAATTTGAAATGAAGTCAAGGTATCCTCACCTCTTTGGCATATCAAACGCGTACGTAAATTTCGAGGGCAAAATTTCATAAGGATGGGAGATTGTGAAATCCCAGATTTTATGAATAAAGATTTAAATTTATCGAAATATTGTTTTTGAATATTATGGTGTGGATTTGATATAATTTTATAGTTGTGGGTAGTATTTATAAATTTTTCAAAGTATGCAAGTTGTTATAAAATATTCGATTGGTCGGGGGATATTCTTTTTGTCGGGGAATATTCATACGATGACACAATCATTGGTGGACCCTACAACGGAAGTATTGTCGTAGTTAGAAAACGACAGAATTATCTTTTTATAAAAATAACGGTGGAAGTTTTACCGTTAAAACTGTTGAACTACTCGGTAGTAAAAGTACAGTAAAATGCGTGGTTGCATAGTAGCACACGGTATTGATTATTGATCCTTACGTAAGAAGTCACTCAGTTATACTCAATTATTGCTATAGTAATTGCTGCATCATATCTCTCATATTATTGATTCAATTATTGTCACAGTATCATCTGCATAAAATGTTTTTTTATTAAATTAATACTTGAGACGACAAATTTATTCATATTATAAACTGTAATATTTACAATGTCTAGAAGTTCTGTCAAGGAGAGATTTGATCACCTAATTGCGCGCCAATAGGGAGAAATCCTTATTGGAAAGCCCCCTCATTCCTGGGAACGACCTGGTTGATAAATATTGTGAGTTATAATATTAATGATGAATGTTGTTCGGAGTTGAATTTGGAGACGCGGACGTGATATTTGAGTCCGAAACAACGAAATCAGTAAGAATAGTCTATAAACACAAAATTTTCCAGAATTCACTATTTGGTCAAAAAGTCAACAGTTGACTTTTTCGGGAAAAGTCAAACTTCAAAATTTCAAAATTTATTTTTTTGATAAAAATAGTTTTATTATGTTGAAATTGTTTGTGTTAGTGAAAATCGACATTTATTCCGATGATAATTGATGTCTAGGGGTTATATCGATAAATCGGGTAATTTATCGGATACATGAGCAATTAATTGCTACTAATTCACATTCTTATATAACTATTTGTTCACATATGTGTACTATTGATTCACATTATTTACAATTAGGGGAGTTGGTGCAAGATTGTTAATACATGCATGACTTAGTTAAAAATGGAGGTATAGATGGATGTACTATACTGTAATTCGTATTTTTCACATGATTATACTATTAATTAACATGATTGAACTATTGATTCACATTATTTACTATTAGGGGAGTTGGTGTAAGATTGATAATACTTGCAGGACTAAATTAAAAATGAAAGAAAAGTTGGAGGTATTGTACTATAATTTTCGAGCCCCAAAACGTGCAATTATCGAAACAATATTTTTCTATAAATAGAAGCTCATTCTTCCTTCATTTCTCACTAATTCACAAAAGTTTTAGAGCGATTATTATAGATAAAAATTTAGAAAGAAGAAGAGAAGTCTGCTACCTCACTATTCCAGTATCCAGTTTTTCTAATGGTAGGGAGTATTATTTCTTTCTTTCGTCTTCATGAAGAGGACTTCTGTTATTCCATTCTTCATTATTCTGTTGGAATAACCTGTATACGCGGACTACCCTATACTTGGTGAAATTCTTCTGTTGTTCCATTCTTTATCATTCTGTTGGAACATCCTGTCTGTGCGTTCTACGCCGGATCTGGTTCCGTCTTTATTATTCTATTGAAATATCATGTCTGTGCATTTTACGCCAGACCTGATTCCGTCTTTATTATTCTGTTGGAATATCCTGTATGTACGTTTTACGCCGGACCTAATTCCGTCTTTATTATTCTGTTGGAATATCGTGTCTGTGCGTTTTACGCCGGACCTGATTCCGTCTTTATTATTCTGTTGGAATATCCTATCTGTGCATTTTACGTCGAACCTGATTCCGTTATTTATTATTCTGTTGGAATAACCTACATATGCGGTCTATCGCATGCCTGGTGATTTATTTTGTTATTACATTCCTTATTATTTTCAGTTGGTTAAAGTTTTGACTTCTATACTCCATGAAATTAGTGGAATATCCTTGATATTTGCGCTTCATCCAGTATATTTTCATAGAAATATTCTTCTGAGCATTATTGAATTTTACTCTACAAAGCAGTATCATGTTGACAATTTGGACGTTATTAGTTCCTGGATAAATTAATTCTTGAACTAGTTTTATTGAATTCTTATATCATTGTCATCATCCTCATGTTTATATTTTGTTGAAAGTCATCTGTGGCCTATAGTGCATAGATGGGCTTAGTATGATTATGACCAGGGATTATTCGGTGTAATCATGACCGTAATGTTACAAATGATGTGGAAAAAGTCCTCATTGGCCCGTAGAGCATTGATGGACAGTTGTTGGCATGATCATGACCATTATTGAATACACAATTATTCTTGGCCCGTAGTGCATGGATAATTGTGGTCGTGATACTAAAGAATATCCTTGGCCGTAGTGCAGGGGTGATTCGATGATGTGGATTATTTATTAAGCTGAGTCCCAGCGATAAAAGTGATGAAAAACCTTCTAAATCATAAAAGATAGTAGATTTTATTCTATACTTGACTCTTTTAATGGATTGTTTGTTCCGCTGCAGTTAAACTTGATGGTTGTTATATTGTATCAGTTTAACACTGTTGAAGGCTAACGATAATATATTATGCATTATCTTAGTCATAATATTTCCTACTGGGCTAGTTGAGCTCGCCCTTTTACTTTCATTGTTCTCTTCAGAAAATGAGAACGTAGCAGGGACTAGTCGGGGAACGAAGTGACGGACCAGGTGATAGCATTAGTAGTCCTCACTATTCTGTGGAATAGTTTAATAATAATTGTAATAAGGACTCCTTTTGAGTTTGTATAATCTCTAGTAGACAATATTTGTATTCAAACTCACAGTTTATATTTTGTCGTATTGTACACGACAGTTGTATAATTAAGTTGTATTTGAATTTATGTACCATGTAAGTGGCGACCCAAGATGGGTGACGTATACCTAATTTTGGGGGCGTCACATTAGAACTTTCCAAAAATAAAGAGGTTTTCTACCAAACTAATCAAAGACCAGCCTCACTTCAAGGTCTATCTCCAGACTGAGAATTTCTATATCCCCTATGATCATAGAGTGGATTCTGAAGGAAGAAGTGTGAAAACCCCAAAATAGTTCCATTCCATCCAACCCATTCTGAGTCGCCAAATACATGGTACAGAAAATAACTACAACTTTATTACAATAATTGTCGTGCAAAATACAACAACACATATACTGTGAGTTTGGATACAAATATATATACCAACTGTGACTCTCATCCCAACCTTTGATAGCACGTCACAATGACACCTTACATAAATGTATAGTCAAAAACTGTTTTAGAAATTAGAATCTTTGGGAAGTGCTCAGGGAAACCTTCATACATGGGAGGCCATGCTTCTAGGTTATAATAGATATCATATGGCCACAGAATTATCCTTGGTTGACCCAATAGACCCCAATGAAAAATGAGAAGATTACTATCATATTCTTCCAATGGTGAGTCTTCTCTTGACTTATCATTATCTCCACTGTCTCAAATTGAGAATTATACTTCAAATAAACACCAAGATTATATAGGTAATGCTCGTAAATATACTCAGCAAGTGGATGAGCACAACCCTGTCTTATGATGACACGAGGTTGTAGGTCATTAGACATCTTGTATGATAGTGGCAAAACACCCTTCCAACGTTGGGTTCGCCTCTCCCTATATGATTCACCAAATATAACTACTAAAAGATGTATACAACACACTTGTCTATACTGTTTAGGGAGAACTCCACAGCTAGAGACCACCGTTCTATTCCCTTGTTAGCCCCGCTCTACCCAGCTACACTTTTATTACCTGAAAGGAATTGTGAAGCAAAAAGGTGAGCACAACTAGCTCAGTAAAGAATATCATGACTAAAGATAATTAAATTATCAATAGCCTTCATCAATAATAAATCAGAGATTTAGAACATATGGTAGATGATAAAATTTTTAACCATAGTTCCAGCGGAACGAGCAATCCATTAGAAGAGTCAAATAGATAATACAGTCTATTATATTCTCCATGTTAAAAGTCCACCAACAATGTTTTATCCCTATAACATCAATCAACAGTTCCTTTCCACAATTATATGAATATCTCATAATCATAATTATAATTCTAAATTCCTCTTCGTACCCAGGACGAATATAATTTTCATCACATGTCTTTACCTGTAACATCAAAGATCATGGTTATACCAAATCATAGTTCTTGTTCATAATCATACTAATAAATTCATCTTTGCACTACGACCAAAGATATTCATCCACAGTTCATCTTCGCACCATTGACCAAAGATATTCAACAACAGGTCATCTTTACACTCGGGCCAAAGATATTCATTAACAGTTCATTTTTTCACTACAGGCCAAAGATATTCCTCAACAGTTCATATTTGCACTACAGGCCAAATATATTAATATCTCAAAGAAATATATAATCATTTCAGAATTTATATAAATAATAATTATAACCATGTTGATCAATTCACCTTTGCACTTAAGCTAAAGATATTCAATTATAAATTCAATGGTCATGATCATACCAGTCACAATTCAACTTTTCACTACTGGCCAAAGAGAACTCTAGTCATGATCATACCAATAATCTACCCATCTTTATACTCAAGTGAAAGAGAATTTCAACATCAGGGTTATAAAAATGTTATATATGATAATAAAATCAATATAATCAATATATAGTTTTAATCTCCAGAGTAATATTCATAAATCAACTATAATTTGGTTAGAAAAAGAAACCAATTTTGTAGTGAATAGTACCCGTGAATAGTACCCGTGAATAATAACTCATGAATAGTAACCCTGAAACAAAAAGGTAGAAATTCCACAATAAAATCTATACCAATATTTCGGTATAATGATATTGAAAGAATAAAATTTCTTAAAATTATAAAAAATTTATTTTAATTATTTACATTTTACTAAATAATGCATTTAATCATCATAAAAAGCCAAACATATAAAATTTATCACCAATAACCAAAACCCTCATAAAAAATCTGCATATACCACATATATGATTCTCAAACCATAAAATCATATTTTCTAATTTTCTTCCTTCACATAACATATTTAACTCATTTATTCATAACTAGTCCATTTTCATGAAAAATACCAAATCAGTTCCAAAAATATTTCTTTCTAGAATTTAGAAGAATATAGTCCCATATTGAACATATATTTTTCTTAGAATTTTTAAAATTTATTTACTATTTTTCATATGGCCAAAACCGCCAAATATTTTGACATTTATCATAAATTGTACGTTTATCCAAAAATTCCGAAATTCACATAGTACACTGATATTATATAGATGTACTCCCAATAAAAATTTCATCAATTTTTGAGTTAACCATAATGAGTTATAAGCGGTTACTTTTAAAATAGTCTTTTCTCATAAAATTCATAATTCTTAATCTATACATCCAAAAATAAATATTTTTGGACACAATCAATAAAACTCATCAACATATCATTTAATTTTTTTCCAGAATTATATGAAGGTCAGAAGAAGTACGAACTGGAAAAAAAATAATAACCCTTAAAATCTCTTACTATCCCTTACCTTAAAAGAGCAGCACTTCTGACGGGATATCGGATATGACGTTGAAGAAAACTTGCACTGATGCATATCAACTCACCAAGTATCTAAATACTCACAAAATACACTCAATAATTTAGAGAGAGAAAGAGAGAAAGCTTATGTTTCTGGTGTGATTTTCAATTCTAACTTAGCCCTCTATTTATAGGAAAATTTTAGCAGACTTGACCTGCAACCTGATGGCTTTACCAGCTACTATTCCCACCCACCACATTTGAAATAAAATTCAGCATATTTCTTCACCAACCACAAGTGGGGCCCACTCAATTCTAGAATTTTCCACCAAAATGCTAAATTCGGATACTTCAACAATCTCTGAACCATTCACCTCTTAAAATTCATAACAAATCATATGTTCATTTTTAATGGTTCAAAATTTGTGGACATATACTCAACTTATATATGTATAACATATCCAAAAATCACAACGATCCAACGGTCGGATTAAAAATTATAACTCACGCAATATATCTCAAAAACACTGGTTTAATTTTTAATACCTCAACATTAATTCCTTCCCTTATAAACACATAAATAAATCCATCATTTATATCCACATCAAATAAATATTTTCTTATCATATAAATTAATAATTAATTATTCACAAATAATATTACAGAATCACAATTATAACAAACAGGTCGTTCCCAGAAAAGAGGGGCTTTCCAATAAGAATTTCTCTTTACTGGCGCGCAATTAGGTGACCAAACCTCTCCTTGACAGAACTTTCTAGACATTGCCAATAATGTTATCTAATAATATTATTCAAATAATACGAATTATTAATCTGATAATGAGAAATATTGTGCAGTGATAATTATTGAAACAACAATAATATAAAATATCAACGCAGCAATTATTGAATCAATAAAATAAAATATTGAACAGTAATTACTGTAACAATTTTTTAGTAGTGCCTTCTTACGTAAGAATCAATAATTCAAAAATACTATGAAATACTGTGTACTACTGTGCAACAACGCGTATTACTTTATTTTACCAACCAGGTATTCCAACAGTGCTAACGGTAACGATTACGTCGTTATTTATAAAATCTTAATTTTGTCGTTTTCTTCATCCGACAGTTATTCTGTTATGGGACCCACAAATGGTTGCGCCGTCGTACGAATATTCCCCGACATAAAGAATATTCCACGACCAAACGAATATTCCCCGACAAATGAATATTTTATAACCACTTGCGTATTTTGAAAAAAATTCGTATACCACCCTTAACTTTAACTTTTATCAATTTAACCATTTACTGAATAGAAAAATTGAATACTTTTATTTCATAAAATTCGGGGTCTTACAAGAAGGAACATGACCAAGGAGCTAATCGTAGAGTCTGTTCACTCTACTACTGCTGATGCCCAAATCCTAAACCAAAATCCTTCTTATGATCAAGCACTACTATCAGACACTCCATCATCCTCTGCAAGCAATTGGTACTCTACGATTGTTCAGATTATCCAAACATTTGAAAATTTGTCCAAAGATGATGATCGTAGAGTCCAATCCATTGCTCAACCTGAAGCTGCCAATCAAGAGGATCAAACTGCTTTGGAGCAGGAACTACTGAAGAGCTCTGATGATATAAGCAAGAAGATATATATGTTCACTGAAGAATCACAGAAGCAGACATCAGCAGGAGCTGATTCTTTCCAGCACAAGCTTCAAGCTATCTTGGCTGATGTATCTCTTAAACTCCAAGAGAGAGATAGCATCTATCAGAAGGCAGTCCAAGATCAAAAGGCAATAGTTCTACAAGTTCAGAAGGCTAATGCAAAGCAGATCGAAGCCCTCTCTGATAAGATTGACGATCTGAAACAGTCATTCTCTGTGCAACTTGAGCTCAGCCAGCAAGAACTAAAGTTTGAAGTTTCAAACTCCTCCTACCTGATGGAGCAGCTCATGTCAAACATGGAGCAGCTCTCTCAAATGATTGATGACAAAAAAGGGGAGAAAAAGAGGCAAAGAAAGAAGAGGAGCAAAAGGCACTCGAAGAAGAGCAGAGGGTTAAGGGAGAAGAAGCCAAAGAAGAAGAAAGTAGCAGCAGATAAAGAATCATTATCTGAGGGGGAGCCTAAAGATGATGATACCAAATTCACAGAAGCTGAAGGGGAGCCAAGCAAAGATAGAAGGTCATCACCTGAGGGGGAGCAAGAGCAAGAAGCAGAAAAAGATGATTAGCTGATCAACAAGCATCCTGGAAATACACATGGAGCCAAGGAGGTACATCTCTAATTTGTTAGGAATGTTCTGGATCCAGGATGTAGAATGTCTTAATGTATAAATTGTCATATCAATATAAATGACATTCATGATTAACTGTTTTAGAAATACAGCTGCTCACTGTATATAAGATTCATTCATAACATGCATATGCAATTATTGTTTTTGTCATAATCAAATAAGGGGAGATTATCAGGAATAAGCATTTGAATGTTATTCCTATTTATATATGATTTGATTATGATATATATATATATATATATGAATGAATAATATGCAAGTATGCTTGCATTAAGAAAAGCTGTAAAGTCCTTTTATAGATAATAGAAATATATGTACAAGGACTTAGAATGAATTGATCAAATATGTTAGGTTGATCCTACATGAGCAAAACAGCTTTGTAAAGTCCTTAAAAAAAATGATGTACAAGGACTATAAATATAGAAAGATCAAGCTTGTTAAGTTGATCTTATGATGTAATAGATAGGCTAGTCTGATCGTTGAGCACTGTACCAGAAGTCGTAATCTGCTATGTGAGTCAAGGTTAACTTGGGAGCTATCGAGGCAGAATAGGAGTATGCAAGATAGTAGATCTCGGAGTTCGTAGACTGCCAGGGGAAACGAAGAAGGATCTTAGTATATCGAGAAGAGCTTCCTCAGGATCGTAGTGTGCTGAGGAAGTCAAGTTCAGAATCGTAGAGACAGCCTACCTATGAGCCGAACGATCATCTGCCGAAGCCAAGTCCAAAACGTAGACTACACTCAGAGTCGTAGAGCCTAGTGATGCCGAAGCCAAGTCAAGGATCGTAGACTACACTCTGAGTTCGTAGAGTCCATTGAGTGCATACAGAGATCGTAGTCAGGCAAGATCAGATGAAGACAACAAGCACAAGGCATAAATCGTAGAGTGTCAAGATCTAATCTCAGGATCGTAGTGTCTACACAGCCAAACCTGAATCGTAGAGTGCAGAACTACGACTCTAACAGAAGTGCTCACAATGCCAAGTCAGAATCGTAGAGCAGATACGGTTCTCAATGAATGAGCACTCCCAGAATATCCAAAGATACGAAGCCTCTAGTTGGCGCTGCAAAGATACATTCCACAGTAAGGGAACCAGAGAGCACTCAACGAATGGCATGCAGGGTAACAGAAGATCTCAGCACAAACCCAATCAGCATTAAGATTGAGGTGTTAGGCCATTCGTGATGAAGTCTTCCACAACGAGATCCAAAGAAGACTTCAGAGGTTGACTAAGGAAAGTCAGCTTATGCAGTAGCTATCAAGTGTACAGAAGACAACGATCTTTAAAGTAACCAAGATCGTAGTGTTTTCCAAAAAACGAAGGAACTGATAGAAGGTTAAGCGAGGTACTGGTCAGCTTCTGAAGAGCAAGGCTAAAGTGATTAAGTGCAGGGTCAGTTCATTAACGATAAATGAGCGAAAGATCACCAGGAGAAAGCAAGCTGGACGCGCCACAAATCTGAAGTGTCTTGATATTCAGAAGGGGACCAGAGCAAGGAATTAGGCCATCAGTATCTGAGAACAGTCGAAGCAAATAGAAGTATTGAATCTCTGCACAATACAGTGAAGGAGTGTTCTTCAGTGAAGATCCAAGCAACACTCTTCAGGATCGTAGTGTTAACTCTACTAGTCAACGAGAAATAATCAACAAGACACTACGATCAGGTCCTTGAAGACATGCATCAGAATCTTAGAGTTCGAATACCTGAAGACTGAAGCATTGACAACGGTTCAATCTGAAGGGTAATATTCAGACAAGTGCTTATTGAGAGCATCGATGCAAAAGGACAACCTCTGATCTAGAAATCAGAAGAAATAAAGTCATCAACATGCCCAAGACATTAAAGTGATACATCTGACAGGGTAGGTGAAATAGTAGACTGCAGCGTCAGAAAAAGTATGACAAGTCACATCAAGCAGTCTACATCAAGCAACTTGAGATCTGTGAAGATATTTGAATAGCCTTCAATGGCTACTTTCCAACGGAAGGATTGAGAAAAAGTATAAATGAGAAAGAACTTCAAAGATCAAAGGTTGCTGGAGTTTTTGAGTTTGGAGAGAAGGTGGACTGATATAAATCATGTGAAATAGTGAGTCCGAAGGCTCACTCTACGATCCACCAAGAACACTCAGAAGTCAGATAAAGAAAGAAGTAGAAGTGTGAGTTCTACTATGTAGAAGTGAGAGTTTTACTACATGAAGAGTGTTCTGAACTACCAAGAGAAAGGAGAGCATCATGGCATTTGGATGTCCATCATGGAAAGACTCTATGTAAAATAGAGAAGAGCTTACGGTCATCTTAGCAAGTCCATCATGAGAAGACATCGAGTAGCAAGAAGGGAGATCACAAAAGCCATCTTGGTGTCAAGGATGAGAATGCTTCTAAGAACTTTACAGAAGAGCTTACAGTCATCTTAGAAGCCTCTCATTTGCAGTCATCAAGTACCAAGAAGAATGATCTTCAAGGCGGTTCATCAAGGGGTCATCCAAAGTAGTTGAGCAACCTAAGAAGTTGAGCATCATGAAACACTCAACTGCTCTTTAAGAACGATCAAGCCAAGCTGCTAAGGATAAAAGATGTTCAGACCATGAAGACATCTTAGCAGCTCAACACCAACTCCAACAACAACAAACAAACAACTCAACGAAGCCAGGGCCTGAGGGGTCCTTTTCCAGAAGGACTAAATGAAGCAGGGCCAAGAGGGTCCTTGTCCGTAGGGACTAAACAAAGCAGAGCCAAAGGGTCCTTGTCCAAAGGGACTAAACGAAGTTCCAAGCCTGCTGGGCTTGAAGAGTTCCTAGGGAACTAAAGGAGTCCCAAGGTTGCTGGCCTTGAAGAGTTCTTAGTGAACTGAAGTCCCAAGGCTGCTGGCCTTGAAGGAATCGTAGAGATTTAGGGTGTTGCCCTTCCTTAGTGGAAATCCTGCTAGTTGAAAGCAGAAGAGTGGATTAGGAGCTTGAGTTTCTGAACCACTTAAAACCTCTTGTGTCTTTTACATTATGTCATTTACAATAACTGCTATGTATGTTCTAACTGCTTACAGCTAAACTAACCCAACGAATAATGTATGTATGATTATGAATATATCAATGAAGAGGAATCTTTTACTTATTCTGCTGTGCTTGAAAAGATTCTTATGTTTGTCATATACTCTAATATGAAAAATACATCATAAACCAGAAAAGTATTTGAAATAAAAGGATATATTCAACCCCCCCTTCTAATCATACCTTAATAAGGCAACTCCAAAGGTGGTATTGGAGAGGGAATCTACTTGCACCTTTTAAGGATATTGTGTTGGACCCAAATATAGGTAACTACCATATTTAGGAGTCATATTCTGACTCGGAGAGGAACTCTTGGGAGATGAGAATGGCTATAAATACAAGGCTTAACTACAATTAAAAGGTAATACCTACTTTTGAGCACTAAACACTTAAGCCTCCATTGTTAAACCTTGTGAACGACCTGTATTTATTCTCACACCGGAGCTATCCCCCGACGGCACAAGCCGTCAAGCTTCTGTGTGATCTGTTATTGTGCAGATTTCAGCGCGTGGATTCTGTGATTGGGCGCTTAGACGAAACTTGGCGTTAACATTGGCGCCGTCTGTGGGAACAAGACACTTGTTCTAGTGTCGATTTAAAATCACTGATTCCCCGAAGGAGATAAGTGATTCTTTTTTATTAAAATAAATAAATACTTGTATGTGTGTTATATATATGTATTATATCAATAGCAATTGAAGCATAATCATAATTGATTATTGATACAACTTTACATAATCTCCCACTTATATTATGCATGTAGTGGTAGTATTCACATGATGCATGTAAAATCTAAACATTAACACTTTGGTCCAGGTGATGATAAATTGATGCTGAGTCACCGCATCACTAACAAATTCAGCCAGCGCAAATATAAAATTTTAAGCTTTTATATCATTGAAGTGCTTTAAATGCGGCTTCGGTTTCATCATCAACCACAGACTGAAGGAAATTCGGAGGATATAAATTCGGAGGATACTGTTAGAGTTTATGCCCTAGAGGCCAATTATTTGATATAATTGCTTAACATTTTGATATTATATTTGAATGAATAAATGACTGATTTTATTATGATTTTATTTACTTCATTATATAAATGTTAACATAATAAAATTCTTTAGAATAGTGATACAATTTATATAGTTTCAAGTATGTGACTTGAACATGAGATTATATAATTACATTAGTATCATTTCTCTTAAATGTCCATAGTCGAGTAACATTGTTGATAGGACAACAATGATGCATTGAGACTAGTATGTTGATTGACTGATGACCAAATCTCATTGGTCATAAATATATGAGATATTAAGTCAATGCATAGGTATGTGTTAGAGAACGATGTACTGGACAAACCCACCATGAGAATTCTATGTGGAGCATTATGTGAAGTGTCATTAGCAATTCTCATAGTGAAAATGATGTAATGGTCATCTGACTTGAAATCACTATATTACTACACAAGAATTTATATACTTTGATATCATCAAATTTCACCTTTAATAGAGTGGACTATAAAGATGATTATTGGGTACATCATGAATAGTGTGAGGAATATGAGTGATCTAAATAGAATTTAACCCTCCTATAAATTATGAGTGATATCCATAGGCCTCTTGATTGAGTAGGACTATGAAATGCATGGCCATGCTCAAATATTGATTTATTTCATATAGTCTACTCATTGATCAAGAAAACTCAGATTAAATTATGAAGAGTATGACACATTCCATGACTCGAGTTTAATCTAGGATATTAAGGTTAAAAGGATTAAATTACATTGAAACATTGGTCACTAAAAGGTTGCATCGAATCATCGATCTTATTATTACTTGGGTAGCAGTAATGCATTACTAGATGTCGCTCACTGTTTATACTTTTATAATATTATTTTAAAATTATTTCCAACGTAATAATAACCTATAGAGTCACACACATAGAACGTAATTTAAAAGGGAATTAATTTAAATTTTAAGGATTTAAATATATTAATATGATTAATAGTATTTAAATCACGAATTTAAATTAAAAGGATAATTTGTATATGTGACACCCCAAAAATAGGTCCATTCCATCCAACCCATTCTGAGTCGCCAAATACATGGAACAGAAATAACTACAACTTTATTATTACAACATATAAACTGTGAGTTTAAATACAGATATTGTCGTCTAGACAATATCCACACGCAAATAAATCCTCACCATAATTATTGATACATTATTTTACAAAAATGGTGAGGACTAATAAATAACTCTCTCTAGAACCTTCATTCCATACCCCGACTAGTACTCGCTACATTCTCGCCACCTGAGAAGAAAAATAGAACAACAAGGAAAAGGGTGAGCTCAACTAGCCCAGTAAAGAATATTATGACTAAGATAATATACAAAAAATTATCGTTAGTCTTCAACAGGGAAAAGTCTAATAGAATACAATAAACAACCAGTTTTAAATCAACAACTGCAGCGGAAACAACAATTCATTAGAAGAGTTAAGTAGAGAATAAAATCTACTATCATCTATGAATTTAAAAGTCCATCATCGATATTTTATCCCTGTAACATCAATCAATATACATCATAAATCAAATAGTCATCTTTGTACTACAGGCCAAATATATTCATCTGTTGGTCATGTTCATCTCAACACCTGTTCATCTTTACACTACGGACCAAAGATATTCATCAGTTGGTCATGTTCATCTAAACACCTGTTTATCTTTGCACTACAGGCCAAAGATATTCATCAAAAAATCATTCATCTTTGCACTACAGGCCAAAGATATTCAGTTATATCATCATTTAGGACTGAGGATGATGAAAATTATTTTAAAGAAAACGAATCCAGTGAAACAAAAGAACAAATATTAAGGATTCGTACTTTACACAATCCAAGTTCAAAAATACTTCATAAGTAATCAGAGTGGAGTAAAATTCAAGAATGATCAAAATATGGATACAATCAAAGCTAGTATCCATAATAGATTTTTTGGACAAAAAGAAGAAATTTCATTTTTCGATGAATAGTGTCGTATTCGTGAATAGTGCCTGTAAATAGTGCCGTATACGTGAATAGTAACTCCGACATCAAAAGATAGAAATTTCACAAAAAACATCATCATGCTTCGTGAATAGTACTCGTGAATAGTAACTCATGAATAGTAACCCCGACATGAAAAAGTTCCAAATTTGATAAAAAAATTCAACCAATATTTCGGCATAATGATATTGAAGAAATAATATCATTTTTGAAGAAAATAACACCCCTTACCTCGAAAGACAGTACTTCTAGTTGAAACACCGGATATAGGCTATGACTTGAACTTGCACCGTATAGAAATACTCAAAGTATACTCAAAATACTCACAAGAATACGCTCGATAATATAGAGAGAGAAAACTTCAGTTTCTGGTGTGATTTTCAATTCTAACCTAAGTACCCTATTTATAAAAAAAATGCTTAGAACACCAAAGTAGAAAATTTAATATAATAATATTATTATTATTTCTACAACTTCCTACGTACCAAGAATCTGAATTCAGCTATCAAAACACATTCAAGACCCACACTCAAATCACTAAAAAAGTTTTTCATATTAAAAATATTTTAAACTTCCAAAAATCAATTATTTCGGAGCTTCGGAACTTCAATAATTCATAATAAATAGTCCTTTTGTCAGAAAATTCGAATCTTGCGAATTTTTATAGGAAATTCAATTCTCTATAACTTTACAGAAGAAAGTTTTTCTAAATTCCAAACAGAAATTGACCGAACTTCACAAACGGACGATTTTACAAGCTATAATCAAATTTCAATCAAGAAATGGGGTCCACAGACACATAAAACATGCTTTAAATATTTTTGGTAACAAAAATACTCCACATATACTCATATATCCCACATTCATTATAAAAATATCACCATTATTATATTATTAAAATATAATAATATATTTAAATGAATTATTTTATCAGAAAAAGATAAAATTTCAATTTTCAACAATTGTCACATTAAAAATTTCTCCATCTATATCCACATAAAATCAATATTTTTCTCATCATATGAATCAATAATTAAATATTCACAAATAATATTACAGAATCACAATATTGACAACCAGGACAGTTCCCAGGAAAGAGGGGGATTTCCAATAAGAATTTCTCCTTACTGGCGCGCAATTAGGTGACCAAACCTCTCCTTAGACAGAACTTTCTAGACATTGCCAATAATGTTATCTAATAATATTATTCAGATAATATGAATTATTGCTTCAATAATAAAAAATACTGTGCAATAACAATTATTAAAACAACAGTAATATAAAATATCAACGCATCAAGTATTGAATCAATAAAATAAAATACTGAACAGTGATTACCGTAACAATTATTGAGTAGTGCCTTCTTACATAAGAATCAATAATTGGTGTAATACCGTGTGCTACTGTGTTTTAACCACCGGGTATTTCAACAGTATTAACAGTAACAACTACGCCGTTATTTATAACCAACTTATTCTTGTCATTTTCTTCATTCAATCGTTTTCCGTTATGGGGCCCACACAAGGTTGCGCCATCGTACGAATATTCCCCGACAGCAAGAATATTCCACGACCAAACGAATATTCCCCGACAACAATGAATATTTTATAACCACTTGCTTATTTTGAAATATTTGCGTATTTTACCCATAACTATCCACATTAATCAAATCAACCCTTACTATTTTAAAATAATAAATAGAGAAAATTAAATTACATTAATAATAAGTTGGGGACTTACAGTATATATATATATATATTCATTAAGTAAGACTTAATTAAGAGATATTTATATATATATATA
Organism: Panax japonicus; assembly: GCA_020205505.1. NCBI lineage: Eukaryota > Viridiplantae > Streptophyta > Magnoliopsida > Apiales > Araliaceae > Panax > Panax japonicus. The sequence goes on along the minus strand of CM035108.1, from coordinate 74,562,253 downwards.
TATATATATATATATATATATATATATTCATTAAGTAAGACTTAATTAAGAGATATATATATATATATATATATATATATATAAATTTGGATTTTATGAAATTAGGTTTTTATTTGATTAATTCCTTTTAACTACTATATATATATGATATATAGCAGCTACTTAGGGGATCATCATAATTGAAAAACCCTAGCCTCTCTTAGAGAGAGACTAGAGAAAAAATAGTTTCATAATCGTTCCTTTGGTGGCTAGTACCGCAAGTCCCTCTTATTGCAGAATCGTTCGACAGTTCGTGCAGCGTTCGTGTGGATACCGTAGAGACGTGGTTCTAATTGAATTGCGTAAAGGATTCGACCACATTGTTTAATCGTTTTCATAATCGGTATAATATCTAAACCACTGAATTAATTTCAGTTTCGCTTGGATCCTGTTTTGGGTTTCGAAATTGCTTTGATTATTTTTTAAATTTCCGCTGCATTTTTGTTCCGAAAACCCAACATATAAATCTCGAGGATATAAATCTCGAGGATAAAAATCCCACGGAGACTTTTTGTATACTCTTTTATTTTAAGTTCCTTGTAAATAAGAGACTGGGGGCAATATTGGAGTGTGATTATTTGGGTAGTGAGAGAGTACTTATTAAAGTAAGATTGTATTTCCTTATTTGGTGGGATAAGGAGGTTTAATTTGGGAAGGAATCTATTAGCCATTAATTACAGTTATAAGGTGATTCTGAAAAGGACTCCTACTCCTATCTATAAATACAGCAATAAACAAGAGATTGGAGGAGTAAGGGCACAAGAGTTATAACACATACACAACTTGTACTCCCAATATTATTATAGTGGATTACTCTCTCTCTCCGTGGTTTTTTTCCAATTGGATTTCCACGTAAATTCTTGTGTTTATACTTTATATTTCTTTATTTATGTTTATGTGAGTGTATTTCGTGAGTTTGATTTTACAACAATTACTCCATCAACCGTTGGCGCTATTTTGGCCTATCATTTTTGGTGATTTCGTCAGGCGTACAAAATCAGGCGTTAACAATTACAATAATAATACAAACTCGGAACTTAAATTCAATGTAAATCAAATATTCTAAAAATAATTGATCAAAAATAGAAATCGTAGACGAAATAAGAAAAATACAACTTACTAGCACCAGATCATAGATTCATAGTACTAAACCGTCTCGATTAACAGATCAAAAAAAACAATTATAAATTGTAGCAGAACGAGAGGGGTGGAGAGAAAAGAAGGGGGCGTAAGAGCCTCATCTTCGTTGGTCGCAGGGTTAGAGATAAGATTTTGGAAGTACTGGTACAATAGCGAGTGTAATAAAGCCAAGACGAAGAGAGGGTTTAGAGAGAGAGTGTGATGAATCGTATACAAAATTAAGTTATATTAGATACCTAAAAAATAAGATTATCGAAAGAGGATCAATCATGTAGCAAAGGAGCTCTTCGAGAAATCGTATACAAGATTAAGTTGAAAAAAAAGGTTATATATATTAAGTTGGCGCAAAATCATGCGCACAAATTTACTTGATAAATATTTTGAAATAGACACGTACGGGTGTCCAAATCCGTATCTAAATATTGGGTTATAAACAAATTTAGATACAGGTGCACCACCATGTCTAAATTACGAAGTCTACATTAGTCACAAACATAGAACACTGTGCCTCAAAAAAATACAAAATTAGTCACGGCACAAACTTTTCCCTTAATAATAATCTAGTAGTCACGGTGAGCAAACCGTATCTAAATTCATAAATAAAAATAGTCACACTAATTACAAACCACCGTTACCAAAAAATTACATATCGATACTCAGAGCCGGTCCTGTGTTTTACAAGGCCCAGGGCAAAAAAATTCAAGTGTGCCCCTTTTAGAGATGGCAAACGGGCGGGCGGGCCGGGTCCAAAATGGCCCGGATTTTGGCGGGCTTAAATTTTAATTTAATTTTTTAAAATTATACTTTAAAATTAATATAATTTATTTAACTTTTAAAAATATCTAGGATTATTACATATCTACAGATACAAGGATTGTTACAAAATAATTCTATTTGGTACAGATTGTGACTTTTTGGAGGTGTATTCAACACAAGACACATAATTTACACTATATAACTATATAAAATTCATTATTAATTAGTACTAGTTTGTTTATATAAATATATAAAATTCACTTTAATTTGTTAAAGGTTAATTACTATCTCGAGAGCAGTTTTGCCCCTGCCCTGGCCATATATTAAGTTCAATTGTCGTATTTTTATTTAAATGCATATTTATGAAATATCATTAATTATGTATAATAAATTATACAATTAAATGAGAATTTAAATATGGATAAATTTTTTATTTTTAATATACATATAAAGTCAACTAAATTTTTTATCATATTGCAGAGGGAATAATAAATATAATATTAAAACTCATAATCAAAAATCAAAATAGAACTTTTGTGTTTTCTTAAATTGTTAGCATCTATGATATAGAGATGTGTAATATATATATCTTTTTAATCAAGTATGTCATATTTTGCAGTTAAACCGTGAATCAAATATTTATCCTCGTCAGTTAATACAAAATATTTTAAATTTTGCAGTTAAACCGTGAATCAAATATGAACTGAGAGGGTTGAAGAGTTTTTTTTTGTGGCTAAGAGTCTATTTTGATTCTCCATATTAATTTATTGATTTATTTTACATTATATTTTATAATTATTCTTTTTTTTATACACATATATACATACTTTTTAAAAAAATTTGGACCCTCTTCAACTTTGGGTCCTGGGCGGTCGCCCCGATGGACCTGCCCCAAGGCCGGCTCTATCGATACTAGTTTCAGAGAATCACCGTAACTAAACTTGACTATCCAATCCCGTGACCATTACCATTAAAGAAATTTTTTTGTCGCAGGTTTTGTTCCCACCGTCTCTTTAATTTTTTTTAACCGTGTCCAAAGGTCATTTTTGTACTAGTGTAATCAAAAGAAATTTGCATCTTACCAAATTTATTAAAAAATTTTGCTATGTCGCACTTGTATAGTACCACTAATATATAAATCAAGATCATATATATATATATATATATATATATACTTATAACAATATATAATCATGCACCCATAAAATTCACAATCACACTTCTTATGTTTTCAAATTAATAAAGCCACCCAATTTTACACAAATTTTAATTAATTTATCACAAAAAATAGCCTACTAACTAACTCCCATGCATACAGATTAATATACTATAATCTAGGAAATAGAGAATCTTCTCCTCCTTGGCTTGGTGAGGTCTACTCCCTCATCTATATTAGATGTATCTTTAGATCCATTCTTGAAAGGATTGAACTTTCCTAAAGTCCTTGACATTGATGAGAAGAAAGTGGTGTGCTTCTTAACACTTCCAACAGTACTAGTACCTTTGGCCGACGTCATCCCTTGATTATGATTATTATTTTTCTGGATATCTGATATGTACATCTTCATTTTCAATAGCTCAGTTCTTAGAGCCTCGTTCTCTTTCGCCAATGAAACATCTGCTTGTAATTGGCTTCTTGTGGAAATTGCATCTGGAACTTTGCGATCATCCACACCGCTTCTGATCTTTAATTGGTCATAATATAGCGCATGAAGAACGATTTGTACCGGTAATCTTTTGTTTTGCGAAGCATGGACCCTGGCATCGTACGATAGTTTGAGTGGATCGATCACACTGCAGACCTTCTCGCGCTCAATTTCATCCAGATTTGGATGAGCCTTTATATATATATATATGGTATGATCATATATACCGAGTAAATCATTAACCCGTCCGACAAAATGATCTATATGTTAAGAAACTGAATTGAAAGAAACTAATTAGCTACTCTCTAGCTGCATGTATACATTAATTCCAAATAGTAGTAGTTATTGTTGGGACCAATTCCTTGTACGTGCATGCATAATTCTTACTAGCAAATTAAACATGCAATGAACTGTATGTATTTCAATTCCTTCTTTTAATTGTATACGTAATTATGGATAAACAAATTATAACATTATTGTTAATTAGGTGTTACGCTAGCTAATTAATTAAAGTTTGGTTTAGCTAGGTACCTTCAAGTAGATGTCAATTGCCCGGTAAAGATCATCATCAACCTTTCTAGCGGCTTTAGGAACCAAATTGGCAATTCCATTAAACTTGGAAATACTGAGTTCAGTATAGGTTGCAATTTCACCCAGATATGCATCCACCGTCTTAGCCACCCTCTGTGTGGCCGTGGAACAAACCTCTTTAAAATCACCGCCGTTAAAAATGGCCACATTCTTCTCTTTTTCCACAAATCCCGAGATAATCCTCCTCACACTCTCCAAATCAAACAATCTCTCTCCGTCGTACGTATACGATGACACCAGTAGATCATCCACAGTGACATGCTCTAGTATTGCTGAAATCCGTTTTTCTAGTTCCACCTTGCAACTATTTGATGCTCCCAAGAAAATTGCCGTTCGGAGGAGGCAACACAGAAAGTTAATCGGAAAAACTTGCTTGTCGGATGGTAAAAGAGCCACGATAGACTCGAGAAGTTCACGCTGCTGGATTCTGACGTTAGTGTCCAAGGACTTGCTGGCTCCGCCACCGGAATGATCTCGCACCAGATTAGGAAGCGACCTCTCTGCATATGTTATGATGGCACTAGCTATAGTTAGCCCTTTGGCCCCACGGGACTTCATTGAAGCAATTATCTTCCCGAAGAAACAAATGTCTAAGATGGATAATTCTTCTGTCCACCAATTTGGAGGTGAACGACTTGGGAAATTGGCCTCGTTACAAGCCTGCGTGCAGTTAAATTAAAATACGTACAAACAAATTATATATATATACGGTCCGGATCAAGTGCATATCCCTTATCTTACCCACTCGTGCTTACCCCCTTTAGGCGACGGTTTCGGTTATACAACCGTCGTCTATACTTTTAACAACTGACAACATATAGCGTCGCTAAGAGTATAAACGACGGTTGTATGATCGAAACCGTCGCCTAAATGAGGGTAAGCACGGGTGAGTAAGATAGGGGTATGCACTTGATCTTGCTCTATATATATATATATATATATATAATAATAATATAATATGGTATGGTATCATTATCAGAGCCAGCGATGCGCTACGGCCTACGAGTCGTTGCAATTAACAGTACGTACGTAAGTACCTTAGACGTTGCGACATCAACGCATCTTTGTATGATGTTTAGATCTTGGGCTATGGGATGGAGATGTTCGCATGATTTCAAGACGACAAGTGCACCGGAAAGGCTAGTTAAGGCAACTTGAGCGAGAAAGTCCTCGGTGCGGCCGGCGAGGTTACCGTCGCAGTACTTATCGTTCATTTGAAGATACTCGGCAGCGCAACGGAGAGCTGCTACGTTGTGTACAGTGATTTCAAAATTTACACCGTAGCAAAACTTGGCAGCTTTTTCAAAGATCCCGGGGCCTCCAGGGATTTCCGACAGATCAATTCTTTCCACCCCACCGGCTTCTTTTGCGTCTAGTACTAGTTTTCTGATAAAGTTGCTCTTTGCCACAAGCATGAACTGCATATATATATATATATATATATATATATCCTTAATTTAGATCTACCAAGCTAATTAAAATAAATAATTAACTAGCTTTAATTATATATATATGGATAAATAGAAAGATTTAACAATTAATTAAAACCCAAAAAGGGTATAGTAGTATTAGTACTATATATAGTTAAGCTAATTAATTAGGAGCACTTAATTATAATAATACGTACGTACCTTATGAAGATTAAAGTTGGCTTCCCCAACTTCAACAATAATATCAGTTGGAATTTCTTGAGAGAAAACCCTGCAACAGAGATAGATATATATGATCGATCAACTAACTATTATGAGTATTACTTAATTACTTCATTAATATATAAAGCCATAAAATTGATCTAGCTAGCTAATGAATTAGAAGTTGTGTATCTGTATACATTAAGGTAGGTACGTACCACTGGCCGGTTCTTTCCATGGCAAGAGAGAGTACTCTGTTGGGATTCTTGCCAAGAGCAGTACTTGCTGCCATATATATATATATATATATATATATATATATATATATATATATATATATATGACTGAGGGATCGGAGGAGGGGTTTCAGATAAGAGTCTTGAGGGGCTTTGGTTATATATATAGAGAGAGAGATCAGAGATATATGACTGAAAGAATGATAGTTTCAACTTGAAGATCGATGTCGCTTTTTACTTTTGTGTGTGTGTGTTTGTTTTACAGAATTAATAAATTATTATTATTATTAAAAAAGCAATAATGTTTGTCTTCTAGTTAGCTAGGTACGTATAATTGATCAATATAATATTAATACACATACAATCTCGCATATATGTCAGTATTCTATTGATTAATTAAACAACTTACCTCAAAATAAACTTTATAATAACCACTTACCTATGAACCTGTTATTAATTAACCTCCTATATAGCACTAGAGGTGAGACCATGTATATATATTTTAAAGCAAAGTCGCTAATTAATTAATTGAATGTGAAGTATCTTACCTGAATTAAATTAACACATGCAAGCACATGTGTGTAATATATATCTATTTAATAAAATATATAAAAAAAGAAGGAGATTTGTGTGCAACTAACTTGTATATAAACACGTACACGCCGCCATAATAATATTAGAAACTAGAATGAATGATTGCATGCATGTTTAGGTAGCTAATATTTAATTTTCCGGCTAGGCCATGAAGGAAGTCGGGTCGGGTCGGGTCCAGCTGGAGGAGTAGCTAGGAAATGGAAGTTGAGGTGACATGAGCTTGCGGTCCCTAACATTATCTTTAGGTAGCTTAGTCAGTCAGGATTGGACAGTCAATGTGGTCGGGGGAATGTCTCTGCCACACAAACCAGTGGCTCTTATTCCTCCACCAACTGCACCACAAAAAATCTTGGCACCCAGTACGCCACCTCATCCTAATTACATGTCAGCTGGCTCCCACCCTCCCTGCTTTTACACGTTCATTGTCCTCTCCTCTACTCCCATCCATAAATACATAAATAAATGAGTAGTACTACTACTTGTAATAGCTAGCTAGGAAGGATAATCTAAATCTATGGGCCACCGCAGTATCTCCATTGCACCAATCATCATTCTAACTTTTAGTTTGGAGAAAAAGAGAGGATAAGGAACTAAAAATTTAAACTAGTTCCGTGTGAAGCACACATTATTTTTAATTTATTTTATATAATAGTTATAAAATATATTTCTTGAATTTTAAATTGACTTAATATTATTATTAGAATAACTAAAAATTTTATTTAAAAAATGAATGACTAATTATTATATATAATTGTCGAATACTCACAATCATAATTGAGTTTTACTAATGTGATTCTTTTGTTATTTTTAATTTAATATTAAGTTTTTATATAATTTCAAACTGTAATATTTAATTTTTATAATCAATCATTCGTATTTATATATGCATTTTTAATTGGAATTCAAAGTTGAGCGAAAACAACCTAAACTTAGTGTTTAAGTCACACACTAGCTATTGTATAATTATTAACTATATAAAAAATAAATTAAATTGTTGTAAAATAATAAGTACAATAATGATTTTAATTTTAAAAGCTGATTAAATTTTAATTAGTAATATAAGTCATTATTTTTTTTAAAAAAAATAATTAACTCAAGGCCTCCTATATATTCCTATATAAAATAAAGTGGTTTACAAAATTTTAATCGTTAATATATTTTGTAATAGACATTATAATTTTTTTATATAAATTACTATTTACTCATAATATATTTCTTATATTTTTTTAGGAATATAATTATTGTAAATAATGAATTGTCATTATTATTTTATCTTTAAAAGCTAGCTAACTAAATTTTAATAACTAGTATATACGTTAGAATTGTTTGGTAATATTAATTAAATAAAGCTCTACTACTATATGTAATAGAATTGCTAATTAAAGTAATCATTAATATATATTGATATTAATTACTATTATATATTTACTCATAATATTTTTAATATATAGTCATTTAGAGATTAAAGTTGAGTAGAAACTTAAACTAAAATTTTAAATATAATTTTTAAGTTAAAATTTATTGTATGACTAAAAGTAACTAAAGAACTCTTATAAAAAATAAAATTGTTGAATAATAATAAGTTAATATTAACTTATTATTTAGGACATGAAAATAAATAAATACTCCATATGGAAATTGATAGGTATGGATGGATTAGTTGGCAGGGAGGGCGGGCGATGGAAGTGGCGAAGGTCTATTCTATATATATTAATTATTAGGACCATATATGTGGATGTGGATGTGGATGTGGTTGTGGTGTGGGCAGTGTCAGTAGTCCCTTGTTACACTCAACAACTTAATTGTGACATTTTTGGTTTGGACTACTTCTGGGCCGAGTTGAAGCTTACACTTGTTTCCAGGCCTCATTACGGGCCTGTACTAGAATTTTAAAAATAAAAAGACAAATAGTAGTAGTGAATCACAATTTGCTGGATTTGACGTTCTTAATCATAAGTCTCTCTCTACCGAGTGAAATACTATTAGTAAAGATTGGGGCGTCAAAGTCCAACCAAATTAAGCATGTAAGGTCGGCGAATTCAAAAAACATGGGTGGTAGTTGAAGTTTGGTTTAATTCTACCAAGTATTTTGTGATTTTTCATTTTAAAACAATAAATTATCACGCTTTTCTCACCCAAAATAATTATTCTTATAAAACCCTAAAGATACTGACTCGAGTTGAACTCTATTTTACTCGGAATTTATTTAAAACTTATTAAAGGTTCGAATATAATTTTGTAATCTTTGCTCATCATATTTAAATTCGACTCGAGTCAACTCATATTTAAATAACTGATATTTTTACATGTATTTTTAATATTTTCAAATGATCATCTTTCACATGATCATAAAATGGATCACAACTTCATGTGAGAGAGAACAATATAAAAATATCAAAAATACATATAAAAATGTGTTGCCCTTTATATTATGATAATGTAAATAAAAGTAACTCACTCAGCTATTTGGAATAATTTAATTTTGGATTCTTCAAGCTAGATTTCGAGCCTTGTAAAAAATTAATGAGATGAACCTTTACCGAAAATATCAAAACCCCTTCCACTTAAGGCTTTAAACGAACCAAACAATCCATGCTCAATTCGAGCTCGACTTGAAAAAATACAAGTATGACTCGGATTCGTTAATAATATTATCAAAATTTGAGCATAAAAAATTATTCGAATAAAAATATGAGTAGAATATGAACAAGGTTATACTTGACTCGTTTAAGATACAAACTACTTGAATTCTCGATTGTAATATATACTCGATTGATACAGATTAGATTAGATATTCAATACATTCTTTTATAATTAATATATACAAAATTAAATCAAAATATAATAATTAATTATTACTTTATTTTATATTATTTTAATTTTAATTGTGATTTTATATTTGTAAAGTGTAATAGTAAATATGTTTTCTCATTCCTAAATAAAAAAATAAATTCAATTTTTAATTATATTTATTGTAAAGTTAATTATTATACGGAGACTAAAATTTGTGCTTGAATTTTAAGCTCACGAGTAGTTTGAATATAATTCAATCTGAATTGGATCGAATTCGAGTAATAAATATTCGAGTTGAGTGAATCTGAATAAAATTTTTTAAATACAATTCGATTTCAAGTCGAATTCAAGTATGAATTTAATATTTCGAATCAAATTTGAGCTATTCGACTCGTTTAGATCCTTACTTCCACTTGTCAAAGTATGTGAAGAATTCAATTGTTGAATAATAGTATATATTAAATAATAGAGTATACTTAATAGTATATACAAGTAAAGAAAAACGAACTTGTATTGAGTATAAATATGTGAAGTGATAAAATTTTGATACTGGTATAATTATTCTGAGTATCAAAGTGTTTCAAATTACATTCATTTTAACACTCTGTCTCCGAGTTTTGGATTGAAAAGAAAATAATATAAAACTTAAATTATAACATAAAAGAAAAGAATAACAAATTTTAGGTTTTCTTTTGTGTTGTTTACGAGTTTTTAATAAATAAAAAATAGAAAATTGTTTTTTTTTCTTTTCATGTGTTTTTGAGTCTAATGAAATGAAATGAAAATTACATTTTAACAAATTTACCCTTCTATTAATTATAATAATTTAACTATGAATAAAAATATGCAAAATAAATTTAATCGAAGAAAAAAATTCATAATAAAATACAAATATCCAAATAAATATTAAACAAAAACTACTTCTACAAAATTATTGTCATACCATACCTAAAAGTCATCAAACATAATCTGTATTATTAATACTAACGGAGATTATTCATCAAATTTTTTAAGAAATTCAATCTCATCTCTAATGGTAACTCAAACATTGTTCGTGCCTTGTCTTGAATTTCTAGTAGCCATAATAGGCCTCCTCAAATGTTCCATGGAATTCGACAACAAATGGTGAATACAGGGATCTAAGTATTTCAATCTCTTGAATGACATCGTGCATATTATTGAAAGAATACACTGCGTAAATGACCCCATTACTGTAGTGACGTACTTTGTAGACGGTACCTTCGCTTCCTTTACCAAGGACTTGAACTTTCTAGTTCAGATAGGCTGCTAATTTCTTGACAAGTATGAGTGGTAGTGACGAGATAATCATTTTTATTAGGAAGGCTGGGTTGGGGGAATTGATCAACTACTACTTGCATGTTATGTATTAATGGCATTAATACCATGGAATGAGAGAGTTTCAGGTTTGGTCATGGAGTAATACGTAAAGCATAAAAAGGGTTTACGTATGTGTTTATATACAAATTGGGAATCTGAGTTGTAATTTAAAATTTATTATATTAAAAATTGAGAATAATATGAGAATTATAAAATTATTACTTATTCCAATTTTCTTTTCGTCCAAATCAAGCCAGGACGGAAAACTTTAGTAGAAAAAGTGGACAAATTTTCTATCAATTTATTTTCTTTTATGTTTATTAAAAAAATCAGAAACATAAGAATTGAAAAGAAACTTAATTTTTTGGTTAATATTGTTTTTTTGTCTATTTTAAAACTCAAAAAAAGAATGCAAGTAAGTTTCGAAATTTTTAAATTGATCTCCAATCGAGTTTGAAAGCCGATGGTTCATTTTCTAAAAAATACACTAAAATAATTGAAAACGAGTGTTGATAGTAATTAAGAAGTTTCCAAATATTAAAGAGGAGCAATAATAAATCAATCATATATATATATATATATATATATCTAATAAAATACAAATGATTTTGAATTTTCCGCTCACTCAATAAATCATCTTGACCGTCCAAAGTTTGGGATAAATCCCACCGTCCATACATCTATCTAATAAATCTATCTAATAAAATACAAATGATTTTGAATTTCCCGCTCACTCAATAAATCATCTTGGTCGTCTAAAATTTGGGATAAATCTCACCGTCCATACATCTATCTAATAAAATACATCTATCTATTTATCTAATAAAATATAAATCTATCTAATAAAATACAAATGATTTTGAATTTTCCGCTCATTCAATAAATCATCTGGGTCGTCCAAAGTTTGAGATAAATCCCACCGTTCATACATCTATCTAATAAAATACATCTATCTATCTAATAATCTAATAATAATTTAATAAAATACAAATGTCTTTAAATTTCCCGTTCACTCAATAAATTATTTTGGTTGTTCAAAGTTTGAGATAAATCATATTGTCAGTGCCGGAGGCACGGGACCCAGCTAGTATATATATATATATATACAGACAGGATCAAGAGTAGACCTCTTAAGTAGTAGAACTCTCTTAAATAATAGAACTTTATCAAAACGACGTAGTTTTGATAAATAAGGCTGTAAACGAGCCAACACAGTTCGGGCTCGATTCGAAAAAATACGAACGAGACTCGGATTCGATAATAATATGATCCAAATCTGAGCATTAAAAATAGTTCGAATAAAAATATGAGTAGAATCTGAGCAAAGTTATACTCGACTCGTTTAAGATTCAAACTACTCGAATTTTTTATTGTGATTCGATACATACTCGGTTAATACATATTCGATTAAATGTTCGATACATTCTATTATAATATATACAAATTTAAATCAAATTAGGATAATTAGTTATTATTTTATTTTGTTTTTAATTTTAATTGTGATTTTATATTTGTAAAGTGTAATAATAAATATATTTTCTCATTTTTAAGTAAAATACAAATTCAATTTATAATAATATTTATTATAAAATTAGTTATTATGTGGATATTCGAATTCGAGCTTGAATTTGAAGCTCGCGAGTAGTTTGAATAAATATTCGAGTCGAGTCGGATCGAATTCGAGTAATAAATATTCGAGTCGAGACAAATCTGAGTAGGAATTTTCAAATATAATTCGAATTCGAACCGAATTCGAGTACGAATTTATCATTTCGAGTCGAATTCGAGTAGCTCTCTGTTCACTCCGGTTCGATTCGTTTACACCCTTATTGATAAGACGCGGTGGCATTTTTATAAATACCATGTAACCGCGTATTTACAAAAATACCACCGCGTCTTATCAAAACTACGTCGTTTTGATAAAATTCTATTATTTAAGGCATTCTACTCTTGATCCTTTCTGTATATATATATATATATATATATATATATATATATATATATATATATATATATATATATATAGCAAGGATCAAGTGCATACCCCTTATCTTACTCACCCGTGCTCACCCCCCTTTAGGCGACAGTTTCGGTCATAGAACCGTCACTAAAAGTATAGGCGACGATTGTATAACCTAAATTGTCGCCTAAAGGGGGGTGAGCACGGGTGAGTAAGATAAGGGGTATGCACTTGATCCGGACCGTATATATATATATATATATATATATATATATATATGGGTCTTTTAAATATGTGCACATGTTAAGCATAGCAAGAGATGGGGTCCATTAAAATATAATTTTAAATACATAAAATAATACTCCCTCCGTCCCTATTTAAATGACGTTTTAGAGATTAGCACAAGAATTAAGATAATGATTGTAAAACAATAAATATAATACTCAATTGTCTATAATACCCTTAAATCATTAATTTATCATAGCACAAGAGTTTAAAGTACCAAAAAAATAGGTAGAGTAATGAGGGATAATTTTGAGAAAATTATCATTAATTATCCTAGATTTAAACAAACGTCAATTAATTAGAGACAAATAAAAAACTCTAAAACGTCATTTAAATAGGGACGGAAGGAGTATTTTAATGGAGCCATATGCATTTAAAAATTATATTTTAGTGAGTCTCATCCCTTGAATTCAGTGCCCATCCCCTTAATTTTATGCTTAGCATGTACCTTAAGAACACATGTTAAGATTTTCGGGTCCTGCATATTCTGTTTTGGCCGAGGCAGTCAGCTTTAGGGAGACTTTAAGTTGGCTTAAAAGACTTGGTGCTTCACAGATAATTGTTGAATTCGACTCTTCCATGTTAATACAAGCTATTCATGCTTCATTTTCCTCTCCAAATTATGTGGGTTTAGTGGTTAATGAATGTAAGGATTTGGTTGTTTTTATAGTCGATTGTTGCATCTATTTTGTTAGGAGGTCAGCGAATTCTATTGCACATCTCTCGTGCTTCAGATTCTATGTTTGATGTCCAGGAATGAAGCTCTATTCCCCCTCCTTTTATTTATAATACTCTAAGCTTTGATCTCCAATTATGAAATTCAATTTTTTTCTTAAAAAAAAGAAAGAAAAAAAAAGAACAAATGTTAGGAAAACCCTATATATATATATAGATATATAGGAAGGATCAAGAGCATAATTCTTAAATATTATAACGCCTTAAATAACATAATTTTATCAAAACGACGTAGTTTTGATAAGACGCGGTGTCATTTTTATAAATATGCGGTGGTATGGTATTTACAAAAATGCCACCGCGTCCCTCCAAAACTACGTCATTTTGATAAAATTATGCTATTTAAGGCGTTATGCTATTTAAGAATTATGCTCTTGATCCTTTCTGTATATATATTATTATTATTATGTGATTGAACTAGGATTATCTTAATTTTAAATAATATGGGAAATCTCTATTCTTTATATATTTTCCAAGATATATCTCCTATTATGATAATGTCATATTCCAATAATTTTTAATGAGATGGAGACTCTATTCCCACCTGTTGGCTGTTCAACTACAACTCCCACAAAGTCAATATCGCCAAGCCAATAAAGTCAACACCAATATATTCAATTTTTAAAGCAGAAACTGAAAAAGATAGCTGCCAATGCCATTCATCATCTTTTGATTCTAAATTTCATCTCCATCAGCAATGCCGACCCAGTCAATTCAATCCATTTATTTCTTTAACCACAAAACAACGCAGCTTATTAATTATACCAGAACCACCGCTCTCCTCCATCACCGGTTTTCTCACCCTCAAAGATTCTCGCCGCTTGCTTTTACTGCAACCCAGGTATGTTTTTATCTTTTTCTATTCCTATCTTTTTCTTCCTTCTATCTTTTTAATTTTTTTATGTCCCACAACTAAATTCTTTATATTAAGATTTTATTTCTTTATTTCTACAAGAATTTATTTATTTCCCTCTTTGTTCTGTTTTGTTATCGTGGGTATTGGTTTGAACAGTTTGAGAAATCTATTTTGACCTGTTATATTCATTCGTATAATATTTGGAACTGCTTTTAAATTTAGTTTTGATGTTTTAATTTGGTGTTGCTTGTGTCGGGTGGGGTTCTGGATATTTGAGAATTTTATAGTGTACGTACGGTTATGAGAAATGGTCGACAAGTTTGGTGAATTTGGCATCGGTGGGATGCCCACCCGATCAAGAATATCTATGTATGGTGCTCTTTCGTGCCTGTGTTTGTCTCTGTTGCTTATTGGAGCAAACACCCAAAGCCAAAGCCAAAGCCAAAGCCAAAGCCAAAGCCAAAGCCAAAGCCAGACTACCCGCCCTGACGAAGGTAACTGTAACCGTGCTAAATGCTTGTTCTTTTGTATCCCTCTCTCGCTCTATTACACTGTTATATATATATATATATATATATATATACCGGAAAGCATCAAGGGTATGCCCTTGATCCTACATACCTTGCTTACCTCTTTAGCGACGGGTATATTAGAAAACCGTCGTCTTAACTTTTAACGTCGCATTGAACCATTGCCATAACATATAAATCGTTTATATGTTCTATAGCGACGGTCCGAACCGACCGTTGCTAAAGGTGGTTCTTAAGGTTTACAATTTTTTTTTGTATGGGTTATATTTGGGATTGTATTATTATTTGTTTTTAAAAATAGAGTTGGGAACTATTAATCTCGGGATAATAAAATAACTTGAAAGGTAGATTATTTAATACCATGTTCAACTAGATATTATAATCTCTACTATTTGTGAACAAAATTAACCTTTAACTTTGTTTAAAAAGACAGATAAATCTTATTCTATCTATCTATACTTAAACGAATAAGAATATGATATATTTGTTATTAGCAGTAAGGGTATAATAGTCCAAACGGTACGTTTTTTTAAAGAAATTCTAAACAAAACAAATATAATAATATAAGACTATTTTAAGTTATTTCATGAATATTCTCATAAAAAATAAATATATGACTAAAAATATTTTATTTTAAGATTAATAATTTTAAGGTATTACATGTTAACCAGTTAACATAGTTAACATCTAATACCTTAAAAATCTAAATATGCTGCAAGACTTTTTCCCTAGACTAAATATGCTCTAACTGGTTAACATGTAATACCATAAAAATCTAAATATGCTGAAAGACTTATTCCCTAGTCTTATGAATTTAATTGAATTAATGTTTTTTGGTAGAGATACCTCAAGAACTTTTAACAACGGAAAATACAAGCCACACAGTAACCAATAAATTGCCTTCATCTGTTCTGAGGTCAGGCATGCCCGTATGAATCCTCTACTGGTGCATGTTTCTCGAGACTTAACTTTTAACGAGATTTTTCAATCGGAAACTATAGTAAAAGTCTATTAGGAATTGGATCTATCAAACCCGCTGTATTTCCAATTGGATGTTGAAATATCCGGTGATGGGACATTTTCACTAACATTTGGTTGAGTTGCATTAGACAAATATGTTAGAGCTAATGCATATACATCATAGCAATAAATGAAGGACGTGTTTGAGTTTCTGTTTATATGAAGTCCGTGTGACCTTTTCAAATAACATGCAGTTTTAGCATTGCGGGACATTAAGAGAAGTTTTGTTGATCCAAACCGGAATCTCAGTAACTGGAATCGTGGAGATCCATGCACATCAAATTGGACTGGGGTTTTGTGCTTCAATACGACAATGGATGATGACTATCTGCACGTCAGAGAATTGTATGTTAATTGACTCTTTCCTAATTGCTGATTCGAAGCATGACGTTATGAACATGAATTTGTCAATCATCTTTCATATGTTTCTTTGTTTTTATATTTATGGGTGAGATGTTTGTTTATGTTGTCTTCTAAACATGACTAGACAGTCAAAATTAATTTTTGTTGGTGGGTAACTTTCGTAACGGGAAGTTCTAACTGGTTAACATGTAATACGCTATATAATTTTTGCAATTTTCTAGAGTTCTAAATAAGTAGTGATAATTACTTCAATGTGTTAGGACGGGGCTATAGTTGCAGTTAAGTTTCTTGAACTTCCCATAAATACTCACCATCATAATTTTTGTGAATCTATAAACTAACCTTTGGGATGGACAAATAAATAATGATTAGACTGAATACATTTTCTTTGACTGAAATAGTTTATATTGGTTCCTCTGGCAAGATGAAAGTTCATAGAATCTAGAAGAAAATACATTTACACATTCATAAGGGGAAAGATTCAGTGCTTATATCTCAACTCTTGTTTTTAGAATTGGACTTTGTAATTCTTGGATTTTTTTAAATTTTTGTGCCATGTGGATAGGATCATAGCTGCTGCCATTTGTTGATTCGAGTTCTTGCCTTTCAGATAAAAAGGATGTGTACTTGATGCAGAGTTAGAATAGGATTTTAGAGTTTTTGGGATAGTGATACTTATTGATGTAACTTTTGATTAGCTTGGAGTTACGGGACCCATAATTGAAGCTAGCAACGAGCTACTCATTGCCTTCGGGCACGATGTATGCTTTTTTAAGTCTGAAAAACCTTTTTATCGGTAAATGGTAACCGAAAAATAGGATATTCGTTCATGTTCATATTCGTTTAAAATAGATATTATTCGTATTCGATTAAAGATATTCTAAAATAAACAAATACTAATATGGATACATGTATATTCGTATCTGTTTAACATCCGTCCGCCAACATATTTATCGAATCAGACATAATCCCGAGCAAAGAACGAGTCTTGTTATAAAATTTTAATATTTTGTAATATCTTCCATAAAGATATTTTATTAAATAGAGTGCTTAATTTATTTTTCTTCTGAATTTTATAATTTAATAAGAAGGTTGATGACTGTGTTATGTTATATTAATATCATAATAGTAATTTTTAAGTATTTATTTACCAATTTTAATTAATTATGCTAATGAATTCGGATAGTTATTCGGAAACGGATAATATTTGAATTCAAATAGTTTTTTCGAATATCGAATTCGAATGGTACCTTAAGAAATCTGTCGAATATCAGATATGAATACAAATAAAATATGTTTTTTTGGATACAGATACGGATATCACTGTATTCGGATTTGAATATGTCCATTTACAGTCCTACTTTTTAAAGCCTGATCGAGGTCAAACTTGAGGTTCTGCTAATTTTCATTATTTTGTTTTACTTTTTCCTCTTTGTTAGTTCCCAAAGGGGTTTAAATAGGTTTACAAATGGGTGAGTAGATTATTTAAAATTTTGATCAAGTTAATAACTAGATAATATATTTTTGTCTGATTATGCAGAGGAATGTTAGTTTATAGAAAATCCCTTTCGCTTTTTAGATAAGGCTCAAGTTTTGGATCAGGTTAACATTTAGAACAAACCACAAAAATAATTAAACAAATAGTAAATGGAGAATATAAACAACACAGAAAGTTTTAAGTGGTTCAGGGTAACTAAAATACCCTAGTCCACTCTTCTTCTCCACTGTGAAGGGACCTTCCACTAATGATAGATTCACTAATAATCTGTTACAAACAATTCAATAAGAACTGGCACAAAGTTCAACTAAGCAACAGTGAGGACACTTAGGTTGTGTTTGATAAACTTGGGAATTAAGATCTGAATGATTATGATGTCTTAATAAATTAGATCATCTGAATGGTTATGAGGTCTAAAAAATTGTTTGATAACTAAAAAGTAAGTTGTCTCTTAATGACACTATTTTACCATTTTAAAGGGTAAAATTTTATTTAATAATTTTAAATATTCAATTTAATAAAAATGAGTATAATATTGTTGAATATATTTATATAAAAAAAAATTATCAAAAAAATTTAATTAAGAGGTACCTCTTAATTATTAAGATTTCATTTTCTGTCTTACTGATTAAGAGACATTCAGAGATAAAAAAAACAAAACAAACAGCATCATGCCTCTTAGCGAATAAGAGGCAGTCCATTGAGAGGCAATCAGATGTAAACAAACAGCACCTTAGTCCGAAAGAACACTAAGTTCTTTTTACAAGCAGTAAGAATAAGAATGATTGTTGTGGAGGCGCTCCTGAAAGAGATGGATATTGCAACTCGTGGTTGAGCACTTGTTCTTCATTGTCCCAAGTCAGAAAAGAACTTTTTGGACTTAAAGCATTGTATTGAGAACTTAGAAATTCAAAGATTTAGAGCTTAAGGCTTTTCAAGATTGCAAAAGTTTTCATCTCTTTAGCTTTCTCCTTTTATATATATCTGAAGAATTCTTGATCGTTTGAGAATCTATCTGTTGAGAGAAATAAGGACCGAGAAGGTGGGACTTGTGTCAGCTTGATCCATTTTGATCCTCATTGAATTGCACGTGCATGCTCCTTTTTACGTAACTATCAGAGTTAATAGCCAACTCTATGAATAAGACTTCCAAGTCTTTAGACTTGAAAACATAGAGTTTAGTGGACTTGATCTCAGAGTGCCATACTATACCATTCATTACTATGCGTTCTTCTCTTTTAATTGTATGTCCATTTGAGCACTATGATCTTGCTCTATATCCTTGAGCACTATGATCTTGCTCTATGTCCTTCAGCACTACGTTCTCAAGTTCTATGATTTATCTGTACGTCCTTGAGCACTACGATATCACTCTCAGCGCAGTCTTGTTAACACACTAAGATCTTGCTCTAAGCTCCGCGTTTGTAGACTGCTGATCTCTCAGTGAGTTTTCTCCCCTTCCACAATGTGATCTAACTCTACGGTATGAGATCTCTTAACAATTCCTTCTACTATTATTCAAATCTTCAATATACAAAGAACTTACAAATGAAAGATCTATACAGGAAGATTCTATCCTATCACACTAAAAAGAGTGACATGTGCTATCCTATACACTTTGAATTCTAAGATCAATCACTTCTACTAACAAATCAAAGTAGTCCTGATCAAAACAAGTAATCAACTATAATCACAAGTGCTTTACAATTTAACCAATATAGCAATTAAGCATAGATAATGAACACTCTTTGACGTTGAGAAGTTGTGCAAGACTAAGTATATGATTTCCTTGTTTTTTTTTTCATTACAATTTTGATAATTTTATACAATTTCATTCTCTTTGAGAATATTATCTTTCTTCCTTGTGGATTCAGCGGTTATCTTATGTTTGTGTAAGAGCTAAAATTTCAACCATTTCTTCCCGTTGCGTTAGTATTTAGTTGCTCTGTCATTTTTAGATTCATAAACACATGCTTATCAAAAAGTAATGAAACAGAAACTTACAGAACATATTATTAGCAATAAGTCTTGCCGGACAGTTTTATTGGACCGGAAAAATGGACAGGTGGTTTTTTTTGTTCTTTGTTTTTTTCTTTCTTTCTTGTGACTCCCAAAAAATGTATAGTATTTATTCCAACAGGAATTTTTACAAAAAAGAGTGTTTTAGGTGTAATTTGGATACACATACAAAAAAGAGTGTATGTGTAATTTGGATACACATACACATACACATACAAATAGGTGTAATTTGTATGTGTATCCAAATTACACCTAAAACACTCTTTTTGTAAAAATTCCTGTTGGAATAAATACTATACATTTTTTAGAGTCACAAGCAAAAAAAAAAACAAACAAAAAAAACTGAACCTGTCCAGTTTTCCGGTCCAGTATTCCTGTCCGTGTAACATTACTCTATTATTAGTAGCTTTAGTTTTTGTTTACTATCTCTAGATACGAGTTTTTGTATACACTTAAGATTGCTTGGTTGAGAACTGAAAGCATTAATGAAAGATGTAAAGACAATAATTATTTTTGGTCTACTGTAGTATATGTTCTCTTCACCCCAAACTTAACAATAGTATCATATTGATTATTTTCTTCATTGCAGGCAACTACTAAATATGGATCTCTCAGGGACTTTGTCACCAGCATTAGGCCGCTTATCTTATATGAAAATATTGTGCGTACGTACATTATATTTTTAATTTCACCCTTCAGTATAAGCGTATAGCTGGAATTGTTTTTGTCCTTACCTTATAGGTTTTGGGTTTTAAGTTTTTTACTGCATGTGGCTTAATCTCTTTTTAGCATCTGATATGTTTTCTTTTATCTTTGTTCTTAAAGGGATTGCATGTGGAACAAGATAAGTGGGAGTATACCAATTGAAATAGGCAACATTAAGACTTTGGAACTACTGTAAGTTCAAAGCTTAAATATTCTACAGTTTGTAAACATGTAAATGGAGGACTCAACTTTCAAGAAATGAATGCGTTCTAACAAATTTATGCATTTAAGACAAACATGTTGATTCTAATTTGTTGGGAAAGCTACTTATATTGATGTATTATAATCTAGATAAGTTTCAAGACTATTGCTTGCTTTGCACTGGAAAAATGCGTTAATGATGTATACTTGATTCCTTATTGTATTGATGGTCTTATTTCCATCCAGGCTCCTAAATGGGAATCAACTAACAGGTTCCTTGCCCGAAGAGATTGGTTATCTTCCTAACTTGGACAGGATACAAATTGACCAGAACTACATATCAGGACCAATTCCAAAGTCCTTTGCTAACTTGAACAAAACAAAGCACTTGTAAGTCCCCCCCCCCTTTTCTGTGTAGGTTGAAACCAGTACTTTTTAACCAAGTAGTCTTCCTTATCTTATCACTTTCTATTGTTATTTTCTGTTAATTCTCTCTTGTTATTATTGTTATTATTAGTATGAAATTATCATTCTTACTATATCTTCTGAACAGCCATATGAACAACAATTCAATAAGTGGACAAATCCCTCCCGAGCTGTCTACACTAGAAAGTCTTGTTCACTTGTAAGTGGTAATTGATGGTTCACATCTAGTGCACTCGATCATCTAGTTTTGTGCTGACCTTAAAATTTTACAGGCTGCTTGACAATAACAACTTATCAGGGAATCTTCCACCAGAGCTTGCTGAAATTCCAAATCTACTTATACTGTATGGTTTCTTTCTCGGTATAGCTATGTGTAACACTTGTCAAAAGAAAGATATATGTGGAACACAACTAGGAGTTTTTATTGTATTCTTTGATATATATATATATATATATATATATATATATTATTTTTGTAAAGCTCAACAAGACACAGGCTACTTGGCATATCCCAGAACAAACCCTAAACAAACACTAACAGATCTATAAGGCCATCAGTCCTTTACATCTCTGGACAAAAAAACAACTATACAAATATTCACTGACCTCCCATTCATAACATAAAAGCCAATGCTCAAAAATGTGAACAGCTCTCCACTGTTTTGTTCTAGCTTGCAATGTCCTTAAT
Organism: Panax japonicus; assembly: GCA_020205505.1. Classification (NCBI taxonomy): domain Eukaryota; kingdom Viridiplantae; phylum Streptophyta; class Magnoliopsida; order Apiales; family Araliaceae; genus Panax; species Panax japonicus. The sequence goes on along the minus strand of CM035108.1, from coordinate 74,540,203 downwards.
TTCCAAAAAAGTTCTTTTCCATTCTTTACCTTTTGCTGGAATATTCTCAACTTTTTTTCTTACCAGATACAATAAACTCTTATTACTAATAACAGGCAATAACAATCTTTTGATCTCCTACTAAAAAGTCTTTCTTTAAATTTACCAATGGTGTTGAAGCATCCAATTCAAAATCTATTGGCAATGAGTAGAGTAGCTTCCCAGGATTATATAACGAGTTAAGGCTTAGATTTTCCTATTGGGACTTTGTCAGCGAATGGCATACCATGTTAGAATATAAAATGGGCCCAAATCTGGCATATAAAGACATCAAGCTCTCTAACCCAAAACCAATTGGCAATGAGGAAGAGTTTTGACCCTAATCATTATATACTAGGCAAACTTTCTCAAAATATTCAATATGGGACCATTTATCATATACTCTAGCAGAATCATATGCTGTAAATTGTAATTAGGGCATTGTGCAAGCATAATAAAAGTCTCACTGCGTATTCAAGTCATCCCCCTTGTGGCCATCCTCAGGGGATGTAACCAGGAAGATGTTTAATGATTAGGACTGGGGAGCTGCAAGTGTCTGCTAAAGGAAAAAAATATGATGAAAAAACTGTGTACGCTGAGAGACATCCTGAATCATTGGGTCTAAAAAATTTGTTGGGTCTTGTATCCGTAATAAACCACTGCAGAAAGGTGTACATTCTCTTTTGCTCATAAATTACATTTATCACTCTCTCTTTGATCAGATCTGTAATTTTACTCGGTTCCTATTTGTTGTGCTAACAAAACATTTTCTTCCCACCTGTTATTGTATCATGTCTTGATAGTTCCTTTTCACCTTTTTTTGGCAGTCAACTTGATAACAATCACTTTGACGGGAGTGCGATACCTTCTTCATATGGCAACATGTCTCGCTTGTTGAAGTTGTGAGTGCATACAACTACTTTGTTTTTAATTAGGTTTATATAAATTACCCAAAAGGCAGGGTCCTGAGCTCTTTTTAATGAGATGTAAGGCCAAGGACTGGAGGTTTTTCTCCTTAGTTCTTTATATATTTAAAGAACACTGACATATATGTGTGTGTTTGTACATTTAGAGAAAGAAAAAGAAGAAAATGACTGACAAATGAGTGATTATGGTGTAAATAGTGCAATGAACTGGATTTTTTTTTGATGATTGTTATAATAGCCTTTTTCCGCATTGATGCTCAAACAAATCATCTGAAATGGATTTCACTTTAGTTCGTAAAACCTGAGCAATTAATTTCACCAGTATGATATAGTTTATTTTTTCGAAAGACACTTATTCCACTTTTAGATTTAGGTAAAAAACAATCCATAATATGTGGGCTAGTTATTGTTAAGCATTTTACATTCTTAAATATGCTATGCATATAAGGATCAAGAATATGCCTTTGGGAGAAGGTTCGTAACATTTCAGATTTGTTGGCTGTATCAGGAGTTTAAGGAACTGCAGCTTGCAAGGACCAATCCCCGACTTAAGCAGGATACCAAATCTTGCGTATATGTAAGTTCATGAGTATTATTGGATGCTATAAAGCAAACCACATAATTGTGGCTCATTCAATGTTGTTTATGAATATATCCATTTTCTATTTTAAATATGTAATATGACATTTTGAGTATCCATTCGATTGTTACAAAGCTAAGCATAAGGTGATGGTTCATCCACGAATTATTAATGGATATATCCAATCTCAACTTCAAGATGGAATTACTCTAAATTGTAGACCTATAACGGGTGCATAATTTTCTTTGACAAGTATATAATGAATGAATGGTACCTATAAAAAAGTAGAATAATGATAGGGGTCTCAAATTTTTGGTCTCAAATTGTTGGGATACTCCTCGAATCCTATCCAGAAAAGAATTGCTAATATGGAAAGAAAAAACTCCTTTTTTTAATAGGAGTATTATTTTAGAAAGAAATCAATTTGTAGTAGGAATTTTATTTTAGAAGTGTCCTATTTTGAATAGGAAGATGAGATAAGTAGGTACGCTATAAATATAGTACTATTTTGAGTTGTTGAAGGGTAGAACAATCAAAAGTTATGTAGTCTTCTAAGAGTTGAGAGAGGGTGTGAGTGGGTTTTGTGTGAGGGAGAGGTTTTTTTGCAGCTTTTAGTCCGTGCAAAAAGTTGTATTGCAGTATTGTGGAACTTTAAGTTTTAGGGCGTAAAACTTGGGATGATTATTGTAAGCCCATTATTTTGATATAGTGGAGATTCGGAGTTTGACCTGTGGTTTTTCCATTTAAGGGTTTTCCACATTAAATTTTGTGTTTTATCTCTCTTTATTTTATTGTGTGGTTTGCGTTGACTTAATTCCCAACACAAATGACATGACATTGAATATTTTAATGATAATTTATTGCATAGTCAATCAATCTACCCAACTAATGTTATGGTGACAAATCATAAAAAAGTAGAGTAATGCAATGTTATGGTGACACATATAATGAATGAATGGTACCTATAAAAAAGTAGAAGAGTAATACTAGGGGTCTCAAATTTTTGGTCTCAAATAACATGACATTGAATATTTTAATGATAATTTATTGCATAGTCAATTACATGAGATCTACCCAACCAATGCTATGGTGACACATCACTTGAGACACTTTTTGAGACCCCTATCATCAGCCAAAAAATACTTCTTTCGTTTCAAAATATAATATCATTATTGACTTTTGAAGCCAACTTAAGACATTTTCACACTCAAAATTGATATAGAATCTTTTAATTTTAGTCAATACAAATGATGAATATTGTAAACCATGTAAAAACTATTACTCATTATAAGATTTATTGTTTCATAATTAAAAAAAATTAAATTATCTTAATTTTAAGTTTGAAAATGTCTCAAATTGACTTTCAAAAGTAATAATGATAATTTGGAACAGAGGAAGTATAATGGATGTAAAAGGTATTGTTTCATTTCTGTAAGATTGTATTTATCATAATAGGGTATTCCACTGGATAACCATTGCTTATATGTTTCGTTCTTAGACAAGTCTATAATTCATCATTTTCTTTTTTATTGTAAAGTTACTAGTTGTTACTCTAAAGCATAAATTGTTAGAGAATGGTGCCAACAAATTAATATCCATTACCACTGTACGTGGAGAGACAAACTACTGTGAATGATATTGTGCAAAAGGACCAAGTGGCAACTAAACTAGCATATTTAGGGAACTAAATACAAGAGGGAAGAATTGAGTATGAATTTGTGGTACCAGAGCTCCAATATCATGTTAAAAAGCAAGTTACTCTCACATTTTAAGTTTACTGTAACTGTAACCTTAGTATACAAATATATACTTGTATTCCAATTTATTGTTTATTCGGCCACCGTTAAGTAATGGAATCCACATTTCAGCGACCTCAGTTCAAACCAGCTTCAAGGATCCATACCTTCAAATAAGCTTTCTGAGGCTATCACAACTATGTAAGAACACTCCATATCTATCCTTAATGAAGTTACAATATATTATCTTTGGTTTACTATATGGAATGTTTACTCAGTTCTCCCGCTTTAGAGTTTTGACTAATACTAACGATTTTCTGGACCATCACCGTGGTAAAATGTGCAGTGATTTATCAAACAATAATCTTACTGGAACAATTCCTGCCAACTTCTCGGGGCTTCCTCGTCTTCAGAGATTGTTAGCATTCTTCAACTTCTCTTTTGTTTTTTTTGATATGTCAGTTGTGTGTGGTTCCTTAGATAGTATACTTGAAAGTAAAGTGTATTTAGTTTTAAGATTCAATGTACTTTATCTTCCATCAATTTGTAGATGGCGATGCTTATAATTTGAAATTGTGTAATGAAATAAATGCATTCCATATCCCTTTTGCAGGTCTATTTCGAACAATTTACTGAGTGGTTCAATTCCATCCACCATTTGGAAAAATTGGACTATCAATGAATCTGAGAGACTTATCGTGTAAGAGCTGAAACAAATAAGTCATCATTTCCTTTTTGTGTGCTGGGTACAGTTGCTTGAGCTCTCAAGCAGTTGATGTATTGCTTGCTACATAGTTGAAGATTCAATTGCTACATATTAATTTTTTATTGACCCACATCTGCTCTTTGATACTGCAGGAATTTGCAGAACAATATGCTTTCAAATATATCAGGCAGTCTTGATATCCCTCCAAATGTCACTCTTTGGTCTGCTAATTTGCTTTTCTTCACTTTCAGTGAAATGTTTCCTCACATTTTTATAATTGTTGGATAAAAATCTACTTCTTAACTTCTTGTTTTCTCCAACTCTCGTAAGGATTTTATGTATGTTTGAATTTTGATATAGTAACCATGTCTTTTAAACAACTTTTAGGCTTCAAGGGAATCCTATATGCTCAAATGCCAACCTGGCCCAGTTCTGTGGATCTCAGAGCAAAAATGACAGTTATATACAAAGTCTAAGAATCACCAACACTGATGTTTGTCCCACTCTTGCATGCCCCCCTCCTTATGAATATGCTCCAGCATCTCCTGAACCTTGCTTCTGTGCTGTGCCTCTGATTGTTGGGTATCGGTTAAAAAGTCCTGGATTCTCAGATTTTCTGTCGTATTTCAATCCATTTGAGGTGTACTTAACCTCTGGACTCAAATTAAAACTTTATCAGCTTGATATTGATTTAGTTGAATGGCAAAAAGGTCCTCGACTGAAGATGTCCTTGAAGATATTTCCCATGTACAGTGGCAACAATTCTCATATCTTCAATAGGAGTGAGGTCCTGCGAATCCAGGGCATGTTCACAACATGGAGGATTCCTGACAGTGCAGTTTTTGGACCTTATGAACTTCTCAACTTCACACTATTAGAACCATACAAAGATGGTTCGTCTCTTAACCTTTATCTGAAATTTTGTTGCTTTGGAGGCTGATAAAATTTTAAAAAATAACATTTAGATTCCAAATTTTGATTCTTTTATATTTATAATTTATATAAACTCTTTTATTCGGAAAATGCGGTCATTTCCTTTTTCCAGGTACATCTAGAAATTCAACACAGGAGTAAAGGTTATTGTTGACATGCATGGTCATTTAAAATGAGGAATCAATTCTATTTATAAAACCAATAGGTCTTGCTTTTGGTCTAAATTAACTGAGGCTTGGCATAATGAGAAAAACTTGTCAGAAAAGTAAACATCCAAATTGGTAAGTTTCTGACCACATTTAAAGCTTTGCCTGTTTGAAAGGGAAAAAAATAAAATAAAATTACAGAATTGCACATCTCATAATTCGAATTTAGATAATTTTCATGCTGAAATTGATGAGCAAATCTTTGATCTCATTGCTCTATTTAACAATCATGTACATTTGCATATATATGCAAAGTCTTGTGCACGCTTGCATGTGCAATATCCTTGTGGCATTCTTTTTTGGGCCACTTTAGTCATTGCTCACATAGGAAATAAGTTTTATAGACATCACAGATGTCATTCCATTCTGGTCATTTTTTCTTATATATACAAACCACTGCAGTAGTTTGTACTTGGTACTTTAGTGGCTAAAGTTTCCAATGCTGATCCTTGTATGAATAGTGGATGCTTATAATAGTGTGATCAAGTTATTGATTCATCTATCTTTGATGTTACCCTGATCGCTATGGCAGCTATCAACTTCATTAAAACAATAAATGTGTTGTTACACTTGATAAAGTTGTATCACTTGCAGTTATTCCCACCTCGTCATCTTCTAGTATAAGCAACGGTGCAATAGCTGGCATAGTACTTGGGGCAATTGCAGGTGCGGTGACATTATCTGCAATTGTGTCTGTTATTATTTTGAGATTGCACATGAGGAAGCACCACACAGCTTCAAAAAGACGGCAATGTGAGTACCTTATGTTACCAATGTTGTCGGAAATAGTAGGATATATTATGAAAACATTATGATATTTGTTTTTGCTAGAAAAGACGCATCATATTACAAGATAGTTCTAGGTTTCTGCAAGAGGTTTCCCCATCGCTTTGGGACCCAATAAGGAGAAACGAAAAAAATAATCAGAAAAAGGTAAAGAATAAGGAAAAGAAAATAAAGCCAGGATAAGTACTGGATTAATTGCATTGGTCCTATTGATGTGAACAGGACTTTCAGGTTTCCAGTCACAACTATATTGTAGTTTCTTGAAAGTGATCTGGCAATCATGTTATATTTCTGAACTAGAACACTTTCGCTAAGAAACTTTGACCCCAGATCACGGCTTAAAACAATTACTCAATCGTTCCCCTATGCCTGGTGTAGCTGTCTTTCACATTTATTTGTGAATGCTACCAAGTCAATCTCGGAATAGTGCATCTAAGAAATTTCTTTTTCTGTTTACTTTAAAATATTGCTTTCTACCTGAGAAACTAGCATCTAGGATTTGATGTTATCAGCAATTTGTGACATTTTTTCCCTTTCCCCTTTATAAGTAGAATTTTGGTGCATAGCAAGGGATTTTTCTCATCACCGCAATTTGTCTTTAGCTATCACTGCAATATGAATGCATCCTGCAAGAGGGTTTCCTTATGTTTCCTCTAAGAATTGTAGGCTTTGACAGGAATCAAAGATGATACTGTATCATTGCTTTCCTTGCTACATCAATAAGTCTATGACCATGTTGCTTAGCTCAAACTCCATGTCTTTCATCTGCATTTTCTGCTGAAAGTATTTGAAACATGCATGTTTTAATTTCATCAACAAAGTTTATCGTTGGCGAAAAAAATTCATTATTTAATTAAAATTTACACTCAAATGCTTGTTAGATCTCTTTATTTCCTTAAAATTACCAAACCAAATGGGCATTTTGAGTCCCTTTAGTTGATCATTTAGCCACAAGAGAGGTAAACTTATCACTGTTATGCTTAAAACGTTGAAAATGATTAATACTCGACAAAAATACCTCGCACATGTCGCCATTTGGTTAGAACTTGTTATTATTTGGGACCATTTTGCGTGGTTTAATATTCATATGGTCCTTTTGTTCATGTTCTACGCTGTAGTTGATTGAAAGGATGTGAAATTTTTGGCTGTGTTCCCATTATGGATATTATTTCTTATGCAGCATCTAGGGTATCCATCAAAATTGATGGTGTGAAAGATTTCACTTATGCAGAGATGGCACTGGCAACAAACAATTTTAGTAGCTCCGCTCAAGTTGGACAAGGAGGTTATGGAAAGGTCTACAAAGGTACCCTAACTGATGGTACAGTAGTGGCCATAAAACGCGCCCAGGAAGGATCATTGCAGGGTGAAAAGGAGTTTCTCACTGAAATAGAATTGTTATCAAGGTTACATCATAGGAATCTCGTGACTTTAATTGGATACTGTGACGAAGAAGGTGAACAGGTACGTACCTTTCTACATATTAAGCATTGAAATTCATAAACTTTCTTAAATTATATATTTCAGTCTGTTCCCAACGTGACTTGACTTTAAAACTTAATTGCGTAGTTCATTTTTTTAGGAACACTGTCAAAAGATTCAAATCTGTTATGGAGTATAATGAATGAGTGACAGTGTAGAGTGTTGGAAATGGTTATGTGAAAAATTGCATATGCAGAGATGATAATAAAGAAGTTACCAACCATGGAAAAAAGGGAAAAAAACTTATTACAATGACGCATGTAAATAATTCCTTCAGAAGTTGTAGATAGTGTTTTTTCCTGGAAATTACGCTAGACTGTTGGGGTATTCAATCATTACACTAGTTTCTTAAATAAAGCTGCCACCTTTAACCAACAGTCTGTTAAGGAACAAAAAAAAACTTGATGATGCCATTCTCAAAATATATTGAAGTACCAGCTCTACCCTTTCTCAATTTATGTGGATATGTTCACCTCATTAAAACTGCATCAACTCATGTCAACTATTTAAATTCACTGAGCAAGTCAACATTGTCATAAAAGTGATAGTCGTTTAACTCAACACAGGCGTCTCACTCAATGCGCCTTTTATCCCAAACTAGTTGGACTAGGCTAAAAAGAGAAAATGAATCCCACATGCAAGCATAAAAGTAGAAAGTTAAATGTAAAAAATAAATAAATAAAAGAAAGAAAAGAGAAAGGAAAATTAAAAATTAAAAAAAATAAAAAAACCCAAATATATTAAAGTACATATATGCATACATATAATATACAAAACCTAAAATGACAACAAAAGAAAGAAAGGAATGGAAAAGAGATAGGACATAAAACAAAAGCAAAAAGGTGCAACACCCTACTCGGCCTCCAAGATGTAGATTACATTCCTCCACTTGCTCCTATCACAGGCCAAGTCCTCAGTTATCTTCCACTCTTTCAAGTCTCTTTCTATTATTTTCCCCAAGCAATTTATGGTTTACCCCTCCCTCCTTATATTTTCATCATGATAGAAGGCTCCTCTTTTCACTGTAGTTTTTATAGCTTTTATGGATATAGGTAGAGTTGTAAACGAACTGGACTGCCCACGAGCCCGGTCCGACTCGAGCTTGTTAAATGAGCCGAACTCGAATAAGCTCCTTTGTCCGTTTAGTTAAACGAGTCAAGCTCAAACAATGGGTGTCTTGGTCAAGCTCGGCTCGTTGAGGCCCGACTCATTTAACATTTAATTAATTATTTTTTCTTATTTTTATATTAGAAAAGTTAAACGAGTTAAGCTTAAGCTCAATTAGGCTCGGCTCGCTTAAGCCCGACTTAAGTTCCACTCTTTTATAAACAGGCCGGGTTCGTATACCAAATCTCAGGCTCATTTAAAGCATGGCTCGACTCGTTTAACTTTTAAAAAAGCTCAAGCTCAACAAGCCAAATCCCGACTCGGCTCGTTTACATCTCTAGATATAACCAACATAGACGTAATAAAAAAAATTTAACATAGGCAATTCGATGTAGAGAGAGGGAGTACAGATAAAAATGCAATTGAACCATTATGACACACACAAGTTACCTGAAGGAACCTGTCAAAACTACTTACGAAATACTTCCTTGCAGTCTTTGTAAACATATGAAAGTGCAATACCTCTCGAAGCTCTCGTAACTGAAGCCCAGAATGAAGTTGAGAAACACCACTCGTGACTCGACCTTGTAGGAGATGAAAGGGAACTGAGGAAGGATGGCATTGCATTGATACCCTATAGATGCCGACCAAGGGTGACAGTGGTAGCTTTTCCTCCTGGTAGTGAGTAATGGTTGAATAAGCAATGAGATCTATCAGTGGCTCGTTTTCCCAGTGGAAGGTATTATGATGCAGCAAGGATGACATTGCATCGGTGGTTGACTTGATCCTAGTTGTGATGATAACCGGTTTTTGAGGGAGAGAAAAAGGCAGGAAGGGGAGAAGATAGATAATAAGATTGGTGAAAATTTATATCACAAACTGATTATATATAAAAAAAATACTACCGCAACTTCTTTCAGTCCATTATTACATTAAGGGGACATATCCTGCAGGAGTTACATTTCATAAACAAGACTGATATATCTGCAACTATGAAATTATTTAATGGATTTAGCTAAAAAAATTATTTAAATGGTTTCAATGTAATCACTCCTTTTCCAGTTGTTTCTGGTACATTTATGCTAAGAACTGGGGCATTCAATGCACAAATAGTTGTTTCTCTATGAATACTAATCTCTTTAAATTTTAGCTGTGGCATTTATATGGAGCTTGGAAAGTTGAATATTAACTTGATTATGCTCCTTGCACGCAGATGCTGGTTTACGAGTTCATGCCCAATGGCACCCTAAGGGATCACCTATCTGGTACATTTTCTAATCTTATCTGAGTTTGCTATGAATATTCTCTAGTATGTGTTTTCCCTGTTCCAGGTCTGACTGGGTGTGATAATAACCTTGACTTTCATGACAGGAATAATGATACAATATATCTCTGTGTAGTGCGTGTTTTCCTTTTCTTTTTCCTTCCCTTTTTTGAGTGGAGGGGTTGTTTAAACGTGAAGAAAGATTTCTCTTTTTAGAGACTTTATATATCTTCAATGTATTGGTACTTGAAAAGATAGTTCATGTTTGTGACACAGGAATGTCTAAAGAGTCTCTAAATTTTACTATGAGAACAAGAATTGCATTGGGTTCAGCCAAGGGTATTCTATACCTACATACCGAAGCTGATCCTCCTATATTTCATCGAGATATCAAGTCCAGTAACATATTACTGGACCCGAAATTTACTGCAAAGGTTGCTGATTTTGGACTTTCACGACTCGCTCCAGTTCCCAATATGGAAGGAATTTTACCTGCTCATGTATCCACAGTTGTTAAGGGTACACCGGTAAAAATCATTCTTTTATGCAAATTAATCTCATTTAATATTAAAACTATTATTAGCTTGAGAAAGCATAATTTTCCGTTTTCCTCTCTGTGTGCCCAAGTGTAGCATATGTCCATTGCAAGAATCTATATGGTTTTAAGTTCTTTATAAGCTTAATTAAGCCATGATACAATCCAAGGTAAAAATAATTATCATATAGACTAAATAAAACTATAGAATTTAATACTTATTAATTTTAAAGCAATGCACAAGAGACCTAAGAACTTTATTCAGTTTTCCATACTAGACAAAAGTTGATATTTTTATTAGTTATATCAAAAGTAATCGAATTGATCACATAATCTATGAAGTTAAATACCTAAAAGGTTAGAGAAAAGACGGACATATTTTCTGTATTCATTAACACAAAGTACAAGAGAAATTGTACGAGTTCACTCAATATTTTTGTTCCTTGGGGATAGGGCCTTCCAGTGTACATACTAGGTTGCCCTTTCCCCCTCCCCGACTTCTGCCTTTGCTTAGTTATTCTTCCTTGAACTGAAAAGGCCATATTTTATGCTCTGAAAAAGCATGCTTCACAAACATTGAGACTCACTGTAAATTGTTTTCCTAGGTAACTTGCATAAATAAATATTTTTTTAGAAACAGTACCAGGATCCGTAATATCTAGTCTCGACAACATACAACCTAGCATTGGAGCAACACTGTTGCTTTATAGCTAATGTTATGGAAATAATGAAGTAGAAATAGTAAAGCAGTATTTTGACTCGGTTGAAAAAAGTACATATAATTTTACAACTGAAAACATTATACTATATTCCTTAAGAAGAAAACCCTGACAGGTTTTAGCTGTTTTTAAGCTTGTAGCATTTTCATATCTGTCTCTGTCAATTGTGTAAAGATTGTATGTCCTTTCAAAAATAGCTTTATGTTCTGTGTGTATGGCTGTCTCTGGCAAATGCATATAGCCCTTTGTCATCCAAAACTGATGTTTCATATTGATGATTTTATGGCTCTTCAAATTAAGATATCATTATTAGTACCACAGCAAGTATTGGGATGAGCATATTCAAGGGTTGACAAAGAACACACGAACCCTTTTTAAGTTTGCTTGGGAATTTGTGAGCCCTTATGATGTGGAACTGAAATATGTGACACAGATTGAGAATTTGTTAGTGATGTAAGCTGAAAAAGTAAAAATGAGGCAATTTGGTCGGTCTTGCATGTGCCATGACATTTTAATTAGCCAAGGCTGCAGGGGCGGAATAATTTAAGTGCTATCTGTTAGGGTTTATAGTTTTGTAAAGCTTGTTTGCCTGGGGATTATCAAAAATAAGACTTGTGCTGTTCCAAATACTCTCACTGGGCCCACCTTATCCCATGTTATTAGTCCTAAGGGTTTGAGTAGTCCTGCAACTAAATAAAACTTGAAGCAAACATAATGTGCAAGTGCGCAGCAAAGTTTTTAAGTTGAATTTTATTGAAGGGTTGATGTTGAAAGATACAATTTGTGCATAAAATGACGAAGGAAATGGAACTTAGAATCAGCAAGTGTTTTACAGTCTTTTCTTGTTGTTTTTCGGGCTATATATCTTTGTTACTATAGTTTTGGGAAGATATAGTGTGAGTGAGAATAATGATTTTTAGGTTTCCTATGCTTGTAAATATTGAAAGTTGCTTCATTCTTGTCCCTTCACCTGATGCCTTTCATTCTGAAGCTTAAAGGACCTTTACTCACACAGCAGGTGAAGAAGGAATTCTTAAAAGTGCATGAAAATGCAGTCGATGAGTAAATTATTCCTCTTAAAATGACTTAAAACAAATTGAAATTACTGGAGTAAAATTATTTTAAAACTGATGTGCACCCACTTTGTTCATTTCTTGTATACTTTTAATCATTTTATCCTAAGTTAGTTGTTCTTGTTACACGATAGGCATGCTCTTTATCTAAACCTAGTTAAGGAAATGAGTTGCTAGTAAACTGTTAACACTTAAACTGGAAAGTTTCTATTGGTTCTATAAGATAACCCTTGGCTATTTGTCAAATACTAAACTCAGGGGCACTATCTTTGCAGGGGTATCTTGATCCGGAGTATTTCCTAACTCATAAGTTGACTGACAAAAGTGATGTTTATAGCTTTGGTGTTGTAATTCTAGAAATCCTGACTGGGATGCAACCAATTTCACATGGCAAAAACATTGTTCGAGAGGTATTATTTATCACTTCTTTTAGTTTGAGGTTTAGTCTGCATAGAACCATCCATTTCTTTCCTATAACAATTTACATTTGGCAAAGACACATCTCACTGATCGAGTCACTAAAAATTTGACTCCCCACTATTATTGTGTTCTGCTATCTTGTAATTCATGTATTTTGCATCTGCTTCAGGTCAATACTGCATATCGATCTGGCATGGTTTTCTCGGTCATTGATGAACGAATGGGATCTTATCCTTCTGAATGTGTGGAAAAGTTTGTGACTTTAGCCCTGAAGTGTTGTCAAGAAGATACAAATGCTCGGCCTTCAATGGCAGAAGTGGTTCGGGAGCTCGAAAGGATATGGCTTATGATGCCCGAGTCTGATACCAGATCAACAAATTCATCAACCACGGACCCAGGAAAGGTTGTATCTGCACAATCTTCATCCTATACAATGAAAAGTCCCTACATTTCATCAGAAGTCTCTGGGAGTGACCTTGTTAGCGGAGTTATTCCTACCATTACACCTAGATGATGATATTCTTTTTTCTTGGAATGATTTTGGTTCACGACCTAAAGTCCAATTCCGAACATGTAATTAATGTGGCTCAAGAGATTTGTGGCAATCCCATAATACTCACGTTGATACATACATTACACCTTCATAGAAGTAGTGTACTATAAACACGTGGACTGTGTTGTGGTTTTCGATATGTATATGTACAATTCACATTCTTGTAGTTACATATATAATTATTAGAATTAGATAACACACACGACAATAAGAAATTAACACAGAGATTTATGTGTGGGTAGTCCATGGGAGGCGTTCCTTATTCAACTTGATTAAGTTTCATAGGGTTTACTATTTATAACTACTAATTCTATTCCAATCCTAATTTACATTATAGCCTAAATACACATAATGTCATTTGAAAACTAAATCATTAAAATTGATGTCAGCCGATCGGCACGCCCCGTTTCGCTCCTAGGCTGTCCCTGGCGCGCCTTGCGCCAGTGTTCCAGAACTTGAACCGATACTAGCGCGCCCCGCGCTCCCACCGGCGTGTCTTGCACCGGTACTCCAAAACTTCTACCGAACATGGCGCGCCCCGCCCCACTCATAGTTTTGTACTAGCGCGGCCTGCGCTGGTGCTGCAGTTCACTTCCTCACTCTGCACTTGACCTATTTCATAGTTATAAGCCACAAGTTCTAACAATAATAGATAGATTGAGCAAAACTTTTGCGTGTGCGTGTAGTTGCGGCTTCACCCCATGCCAAATTTTATTGAAATGTTGCAGCGTATGGCCGTTTGTACCAATTAGTACATTAACACAGCCCCTACAATAGCTAATCTTGAAGAGAATTCTTCTCCTTGCCCCCCTCTTCTAACTACTTGCCCGGTGTATATATTTTGTTTGCAACTAAATGTTAACATGCAATTATCGACACTAGATTTTGAAGGGATTGGTAAGACTGAATTAGTTGTACATGCATACCAAATATTACATGGCTACATAACGTTTGGCATACATATATATATATATATATATATATATATATATATATATATATATACAGTCCGGATCAGGGGCTTACCCCCTGATCTTACATACTTAGCTCACCTATAAAACTCGTCCTCTTATTTCTCTCTCTCTCTCTCCTCACTTTCACATACACGGTACATAGCAAACCCCTCCCCTCTTATTTCTCTCTCAGACAAAGGAAATCCCTCCCTTATATATATATATATATATATATATTAGGAACAAGGATCCTGTCCGGGAGTCCGGACAGGTCCTAAAATCCGGACCAATTTTTTTTTTTTTGCTTTTTTTTTGAAACAACTAAAAAAAAAAAATTATGGAACTGAAATTTTTCCATAATACAGTGTTTTGGGTGTGTTTTTAATACTTATACCAACCAATGTATGTACAGTCTGCCCAGACTGTACAGAAATATTTTGGTATAGGCATCCAAATCACGCCCAAAACACTGTATTGTGGAAAAATTTCAGTTCCATAAATTTTTTTTTTAGTTGTTTCAAAAAAAAAAGCAAAAAAAAAAAGGTCCGAATTTTGTTAAAATCCGAGAGTCCGGACCTGATCCGGACTCATTATATTAGTATGCTTACATTTATTCTTAACAAAATATGTTTTTAAATTGATCTACTTTTATGCATTAGGGATTGATTCCAAATCGATCTTCATACGTAATTTTATACATAAGGATCTTGTTATAATCTTTATTAATAAAATACTTTTATTTAATATTATTATTTTAATAACGTGTTATCATCCTAATATTAATATTACTCTTGTATGTGTAGTATCAAATTTTAACTTTTTTTCCCCTGGGTGTTAGTAGGTGATATGTTTTGAGACAATTTGACCGTTTCAATGAAATTTGTGAAGTAGTTTTGTTTTTAAAAACGTGTGGATCTAGACTTCAAAAGCCCATTTTGTCAGATAGGCCCAGCTGCCATATCATGATGACCTAAGCCCATACGTAATTTGACGCCGCCCAAACAAGTTGCAAAATTGAGTCTCTGCTTCGGGAGTACCTATATATAATCCTCATTTCGCACCCTTTTCTAGGGTTTGTTTTCCGTTAGGAGCCGCAGCAAAACCACGGAAAGCTCGCCATGGGAAGAAGTACGTCTATTTCTCTCTCTCGATATATAGTGTAACTAATGCATTTTGGAAAACTATACGTATATTTATTTATGTATGTATGTATGTATACGATGTGAATTTCTAGGAAGATTTTTTTTTTTTACAATCTGAAATCATAAGATTATACGTGTATAATCGTGATATTAGTGTTGACTTCTTTTCTTTATCCTTTATTTCATGTAATAATTACTCGTTGAGGTGAAGTTTTTAAGCTAATGTTGTGATTAGCTTAATTAATGGATTTTTTGGAAATGAGGTTTTTCTTTGATTTGCATACTATTGAATAGTGACTACGGGGGTTTGCTATTACAAGCTGAAGGAGGAGCTTATCAAATTTCTCAGCTCGTTTTGTTGAGGGACTTGTTAATTTTATAATATATATGTTATAGTACTCCTTTCATGGTCTGGAGTTATAGAATTTTGTGTATAAATAGAGTTCATTCGCTCTCCTTCCCGCAATTATAGATTGAAGTTACTACAAAGGTTAATTTCAATTTCTGCTGCTACTTGGAGAATTGATTTTTTAGAGATAGTTTTGATGAACACTGTGGGTTTGTATTGATTAACTATTGAAGTGTAGAATTTCGAGTTAGTTGTCAAGAAAAAAGGAAGAAAAAGTTGAGTTTTATTACAGATCAAGAATAACATTTACTTTTTTTTCTTTTTTTTTCTTTTTTTAAAAATAAATTTATGAGATTATAGCTTTATTTCTACAGACTGTTTATTAATTATATCAATCATAGAGGGAAGTTGTCATTTAGACCACCTTGTTAAAATGCTTTTCCATTTATACCTACTTATTCCATTATTTTGGGGTGTTAACTGGTATTATCTAATACTTGGCAATTTTTTAATTGACGTTATTGTTTTTCATGCTTTTTCAATTTGAACTTCTTGGTTGTTGTTGATGTCTTGGATTATAAATACTTATTTGGAGAAATTTAGTTTAGTAATTGTAGACTTGTGGCCTGAGTTCAGAGGTCCTGGGTCTCTCTTTTTGTGTGAAATATGCTGTTCTAATTTGAGTATCATGTTTGGAACCGTGTGGATATAAGTATGATTTAAATAGCACTTTAGATTCTATAATATAATTTTATAAACTATTAACTTTAATAATGTTGTTTGGTTGTCTTAAAATTGTGCTGAAGTCTGTTGTTTTCAAGATGACACTCAAATTCAACTGATGGAGTATTTCAGTTACATTAATGATTTCTTGTTACCCTTGGCCTAATGCAATAGGAGGAGCCTGTTATAGTTATAAAATTTTAACAGTGTTTGTGAGTTTTAAAAAGGAAGGAAAATAAACGAAAATGAGGGAAACTTAGGGAAGAGATCAAAAGTCCCTTGTTTGCAAATTTTTTGAGGAGAGAAGAAAAGCGGAGAGTAAATTTAAAATTTTCTCTTAAACTTGGGAAGGTTTAGAAGGAAATTTATTAAAGACCTAAATAGCATGCTTAAATACCAAAACTATCCTTATAATAATTCTCATAGTAATTCTCAAATGTAATCTCACGAGGGGTAAAATAATAATATACTCTTTTCATTTAAAATTTCCCTCCAAAAACTCACAAGCACAAGGAAAGAAATTAAATTTCCTTTCTTTCACCCTCTTTTCTCTAAGTTTTAAATTTCCTTCTTTTCTCCCCCCTCCAAACTTGCAATCACTGCAAGTGAAATTTAGTTGGTCATCAATGTGTGTCTCTGTCTCTGTGTATTTGCCAGTTTTATATTGCATAGCATTTGTTTTGCTTATTAACTGTTTTTTTTCAATAGAATGGTGGGCTGAAGTATTTTTAATGGAATTATTTTTATTTCTCCAGGACCTGCAAGGTGTTATCGCCAGATCAAGAACAAGCCTTATCCAAAGTCTCGGTACTGCCGTGGTGTGCCAGATCCAAAGATCAGGATTTATGATGTTGGAATGAAAAAAAAAGGTGTTGATGAATTTCCGTTCTGTGTTCATTTGGTCAGTTGGGAAAAGGAGAATGTTTCTAGCGAGGCTTTGGAAGCTGCCCGTATTGCTTGTAACAAGTACATGACAAAGTTTGCTGGCAAGGATGCTTTCCATTTGAGGGTCAGGGTTCACCCTTTCCATGTGCTTCGTATCAACAAGATGTTGTCATGTGCTGGGGCTGATAGGCTCCAGACAGGTATGAGGGGAGCTTTTGGTAAGCCTCAGGGAACCTGTGCCCGGGTCAGCATTGGCCAGGTGCTCCTCTCTGTCCGTTGCAAAGACTCGAACAGCCATCATGCTCAGGAGGCATTGCGTCGTGCAAAGTTCAAGTTCCCTGGTCGTCAAAAGATAATAGTCAGCAGGAAATGGTATGCGTTTTAGAAATTTCACCTTGCCCTTACGTAAGTGCCCAACAATATTTATCTGTTGCTATCAAACATTGGATTTTTCAGGTTCAACAATATAAAATGTCTTGCTTGTGATTTCTTTATTATTATTTGTTGGTTTGCTTTTAATTTGTAAAATGTCTAATATATTTCATCTACTTGACCACTCAGGGGCTTCACCAAATTTAGCCGTACTGACTATGTGAAGTGGAAGGCCGAAAACCGCATTCTTCCAGATGGTGTTAATGCGAAGGTTAGTTTTTGCCAAAATAAGAATATTTGATTCTGTGCATCAGTACTGGTTACGTATTGAGATTGTTACATTTCAATTTTTACTTAAACATACATCCGACCCACTATCTCTGCCCATAAGAATTTCACTTCAGCCGATGGCTAATGCAAAATTCAGGACACTGATTATGGATCTACTATTCAGTTGTTACATGTCCTTAATGTTTTGGTAATTATTTCATAAAAGGATTCTCATCTTACTAGATTTGATTTATGCAGCTTCTGGGATGCCATGGACCTCTTGCACGTCGTCAGCCCGGGACAGCATTTATTGACGCAGTAACTGCTTAGGGATGTGGATGTTTTCAGGCAACTTATATGCTCCTGTTGAATTGAATCTTTGGGACCCAGTGTACTTGCATCATCAATGTTTCTCTAGTTATATTCCTTTTGGGAAGGTTTTATTCAGTTTTATGTTTGTAGCGGAAAAGTATTTTCAGAACTTGTTCCTTTGGTTTCAAGCAAGTATTGCACTATGGTTTTCTATTTTCTTTTTATTACTTGCAGTTATTAATACTATGGATTCTTATTAATATTGTATGGCCTGTTCTATTTTCTTGTTGGTACTTGCAGTTATTAATACTATGGATTCTTTTTAATATTGTATGGTTTGTTTTCGTGTTGTAATTCTTGGGGGGTAATTTTGTTTCTCTATATTCTACAAGCCTTATTTCTGTTACCCATAGGTAATAACCAGGTATTAAACATTTTTAATGTTTGATTACATGTCTTTTATACTGTGTAAGTTTTTTATTTAGGAGAAGGGAAAATAATTAAAATTTATTTAAATTTCTCGTTTGTGAGTTTGAAAAAGGATTTGGAGGTAAAGTATTTTTTTTTGGCTCAAAATTTTTCTCCAAAAGTGGGAGGATTTGGAGGGATGAAAAAGTTAAATATTTTATTACTTGAACTAACCTTTCAAAATAAATTATGTCATTTATTACATTAATAAGTTAGAAAAATATAATAATAATGTAGTTTAAAAATAAAAATATTTCTACTTTCCTGCCTTTTTGAAACACAAACAAGCTTGACAAAGAAAAATTATAATACATTTAACTTTCAAACGCACTGTTAGTTGCTTAAATAAACCTCTTTTCATAGTTGGTAATCTGCTTCTTGAAATGTATATTATATAAAATGTTAGTTTACAATCTCTCAAAATATGGAAATGATAGTGTCAAATTTGTCATTCCGCCAATGTAAATGTAAAATGTTGATCAAGTACTAGAATAATAATTATTTACGCTGGTAAACTAAAGGCTGGAAATACAAGTCAATAAAACAAAACAGAAAACTTTGCAGTCGATAGGATTTAATGATTAGTATTAGGGCTTGTCGACGTCCGAATTTTTTACTGTCTCTTTTCGTTATTTGTTCTTTGGTGTTCTCATGTTAATGCAAGATTTATTTGAAAAAATAAATGAAAAAGCTCTGACATGTATAATGTCGACTTTTGACTTTAAGAGTCGCCAGTTGGTGTTTTTAACTGGTTGCACCAACGCAACCGAAAAGATTTGCACATTGACCCAGTGATTTGACACTGCTAAACGAGTCTGTGAAACCGAGATTCACTTTTATCGCTAAGACTCAGCTAATAAATAATCCACATCATCAAATCACCCCTGCACTACGGCCAAAGATATTCTTTAGTATCACGTCCACAAATTATCCATGCACTAAGGTCAAGGACATTCGTGTATTCATCAATGGTTATAATCATGCCAACAACTATCCATCAATGCACTACGGGTCAATGAAGACTTTTATCACATTATTTGTAACATTACGGTCATGATTACACCGAATAATCCCTGGTCATAATCATACCAAGTCTATCTATGCACTACAGGCCACAGATAACTTTAAAAAAAATATAAACATGAGGATGATGACAATGATATAAGAATTCAATAAAACAAGTTCAAGAATTAATATATTCAGGAACTAATAACATCCAAATTGTTAACATGATATTTCTTTGTAGAGTAAAATTCAAGAATGCTCAGAAGAAGATTTCCATGAAAAGATACTGGATGGAGTGCAAATATCAAGGATATTCTACTAATTTCATGGAGTATAGAAGTCAAAACTTTAACCAACTGAGTATAATAAAGAATGGAATAACAAAAGAAATCACCATGTATGCGGTACTTCGCATAGACAT
This sequence comes from Panax japonicus, assembly GCA_020205505.1. Classification (NCBI taxonomy): domain Eukaryota; kingdom Viridiplantae; phylum Streptophyta; class Magnoliopsida; order Apiales; family Araliaceae; genus Panax; species Panax japonicus. The sequence continues at coordinate 74,520,259 of CM035108.1, read as the reverse complement.
GTTATTACAACAGAATAATAAATAACGGAACCAGGTCAGGCGTAATACGCACCGACAGGATATTCCAACAGAATAATAAAGAATAGAATAACAACAGAAAACACCATGCATGCGGTACTTCGCATAAACAGGTTATTCCAACAGAATAATAAATAACGGAATCAGGTCCAGCGTAAAACGCACAGACATGATATTCTAACAGAATAATGAAGACGGAACCAAGTCCGGCGTAAAACGCACAGACAGGATATTCCAACATAATAATAAAGACGGAACCAGGTCCGGCGTAAAACGCACAGACATGACGTTTCAACAAAAAAATAAAGACGGAACCAAGTCTGGCGTAAAACGCACAGACATGATGTTTCAACAGAATAATAAAGAATGAAGTAACAACAGAAATCACCAAGTATAGGGTAGACCGCGTATACAGGTTATTCCAATAGAATAAAAAAAATGGAATAACAGAAGTTCTCTTTATGAATATGAAAGAAATAATACCCCTTACCGTAAAAGAAACTTGATATCAGAGTAGTGAAGTAGTAGAATACTTTTTTTCTTTCTCTCTATAATTTCTCTCTCTAGAATTTCAGTGAATTCGTAAGAAAATAATGAAGGAATGAGCTTCTATTTATAGAAAAAGGGACTGCATAGTAACTAACTCATGAACGATCCAGATTGATTTACTTTAATCTGATGGTCCATATATTAAAAGCAAAATATTTTAAATAAAATATAATATATTCTATTTATAATATAATAAAACAAATAACTTTATAAAAAAATTTACTATGCAAACACTATGCAGGCACTATGCAAATACTATGCATAATAAAATATAATATATTCTAATTATTGTCTAATAAAATAGATAACTTTATAAAAGTATTTTGTTTTATATAATTTTTTTTACTATTAGCCTAATAAAACGAATAACTTTATAAAAGTATTCTGTTTTATATAAAAAGTTTTTCTGTTTTATTACGTTAATAATACTAATAAAACAAAACTGGGTGACTTATTACGTAAGCCTTAATAATCAATATACCGTGTGCTACTATGCAACCACGCGTATTATTGTACTTTTACTACCGAGTAGTTCAACAATATTAACGGTAAAACTTCCGCCATTATTTTCACAAAATATTTTTGTCGTTTTCTCAATCCGACAATAATTCTGTTATGGGGTCCACCAATGATTGTACTATCGTACGGATATTCCCTGACAAAAAGAATATTTCCCGACCAATCGAATATAATATGACAACTTGCATACTTTGCAAAATTTATAAATATTATCCACAACTATAATATTATATAAAATTCATTCCATAATATTCAAAAATGATATTTATAGAAAAATCATCTTTATTCATAAAAACTGGGGTCTTACAGAACCTATATACACCGGGTTTGAATTTATAGAAAAATTCAGTTTTAACCAGATATAGCAATGAAATTTTATAAAAAAGAGGTTTTTAAAACCCTGTGCTCAATGGGAATTGAGACATTTTCATACTTCCATTATATTATTAAATGCTCGGCTTGTTTGCTTTTATTTTTCGAGATGCGAGGCATCTGCTAGAAAACAATATACAGCAGTGCTGAACTCCTTATGGGCATGACATCCATCCAAGAAAATTCAAACACTGTAAATAATGTACAAGCTGCTTACAGTTGAAAAAGTCCATCACGGGAACCGAATCTAGATTCAGTGAACTGAATCTGTGATCACATGATTCCTAGGCTCACATGATACTGCAATTTGTATGGAAAGCAGTAAGCAATTATATATATAAAAGCTGTAAATAAATATATATATATATATATATATATATATATATATACAGACAAGATCAACCACCACGAAGCAACTCCATGGGGGATCGGAAATGTAAATATATAAAAGCGGTATATATATATATATGGACATGATCAACCACCACGAAGTAAACTCCAGGTGGGACGAAATGTAAATAAAACTGTAAAAACGATCAACTGCCACGAAGTAAACTCTAGGCAGAACGAAATATAAATAAAGCTGTAAAAGGCCACGAAATAAATTCCAGGCCTGACAGAAATGTATATATATATATATATATATATATATATATATATATATATATATATATATATATATATATATATATATAGGGATTCTATCCACAGCAACCGGTTGTTGCGAGCAACCCATTTTTGGCCAGCTGCTACAGGTTGTAGCGGCTTATAAAAAAATTGTATAAGGGCCGGTACAGGCTGTAACGGCTAGCCAAAAATAGGTTACTCCCAACAACCGGTTGCTGTGGATGGAATCCCATATATATATATATATATATATATATATATATAAGTTGAAAAATAGGATTTTATGGCTTATAAATCCTATATAGAGTATATGCATATTTTTTTGATGAGGAATTTGATCATTGGTGATGATATCTTATGAGAATGTCATTTTTGAATGATTAAATGCATTATATGGTAAAGCGTAAATAATTGAAATAAATTGTTTATAAGTTTAAGAAGTGATTAAAATATTGTTATAATATTAATGATATTAGATTATGAGATTATTAATTGATTGATAACATTGGGATATTCTTGAACCCTGAATAAATTATATTATAAAAGTTTAATATTTATCATTTATCTCATTTGATTGATTCTTTATATCATTATCCTCATGCTTATATTGTAAGACCCCAATTTTTATAAATAAAGATGAATTTTTTATAATTATTATTTTTGAATATTATGAAATAAATTTGATATAATGTTATAGTTGTGGGTAATATTTATAAATTTTGCAAAATACGCAAGTTGTTATAAAATATTCGTTTGGTCGGGAAATATTCTTTTTGTCGGAGAATATTCGTACGACGGCACAATTATTGGTGGACCCCACAACGGAAGTATTGTCGTAGTAGAAAACGATAAAATTATCTTTCTATAAAAATAATGGCGGAGGTGTTACCGTTAAAACTGTTGAACTACTCGGTAGTAAAAGTACAGTAATACGCGTGGTTGCATAGTAGCACACGGTATTGATTATTGATGCTTACGTGAGAAGTCATTCAGCTATACTCAATTATTGCTACAGTAATTGCTACATCATATCTCTTATATTATTGATTCAATTATTGTCACAGTATCATCTGTATAATATCTTATATTATTAAATCAATAATTGAGACGACAAGTTATAAATGATTAATAATTGTTGAAAGATTAATTATGTGTTGATTAAAAATAAATTAATTTATGGTAATATTTATTCAATCCTTGATGTATATAAAGAGTCTGTTATGAGACGTTTGTGGTAAGTTTGGTTATTTTATGGGGGACCATATATCATCATCTAAGAGTCTCATTCGTCAATAGTAATTATATTCGTCAATAGTAATTATCTTCGTCAATAGTAATTACCTTCGTAAATAGTAATTACCTTTACCAGACGTCAAACCAATTGTCGTTTCACATTACAGGCGTCAAACCACTTTTCTTTTCACATCACCAGTCGTCAAGCCACTTGCCTTTTCACATGGCAAGTGCTAAGCTAGAAATCTTCTATAAATAGAGGCCTACTGCTTCATTATTTTTCACGAATTCATTCAAGCTATTGAGAGAAAGTATAGAGAGAATAAGAGAGAAAGAAGAAGAGTATTCGGTTACTACACTACTGCAGTATTCAATCTTCTAATAATGTAAGGGGTGTTATTCTTTCATCTTGAAGAGAACTTATGTTATTCCATTCATTGTTATTCTGTTGGAATAACCTGTATACGCGGAATACCCTATACTTGGTGACATCCATTTATTATTCTGTCTTTATATTTCTGTCGGAATATCCTGTCTGTGCTATACGCCGGACCTGGTTCTATTTACTATTCCTTTTTTACATTTCTGTCAGAATATCTTGTCTGTGTTATACGCCGGACCTGGTTCCATCATTTACTATTTCGCATTTATTATTTTATTGGAACATTCTGTCGATGTGAATTTCACCTGACCTGATTCCGTTATTATTATTCCGCTGGAATAACCTGTTTGTGCGGTCTCTATCGCATGTATGATGATATCTTTTGTTATTGTATTCGGTATTACTCAGTTGATTAAAATTCTGACTTCAATACTCCATGAAATTAGTGGAATGTCCTTGATATTTGCGCTTCATCCAGTATCCTTTCATGGAAATATTCTTCTGATCATTCTTGAATTTTACTCTACAAAACAGTATCATGTTGACAATTTGGACGTTAATAATTTATGGATAAAATAATTCTTGAACTTGTTTTATTGAATTCTTATATCATTGTCATCATCCTCATGTTTATATTTTGTTGAAAGTCATCTGTGGCCTGTAGTGCATAGATGGACTTGGTATGATTATGACCATGGATTATTCGGTGTAATCATGACCGTAATATTATAAATGATATAAAAATTAAAAATCCTCATTGGCCCGTAGTGCATTGAGGGACAGTTGTTGGCATGATCATGACCATTAATGAATACACAAATATTCTTGGCCCGTAGTGCATGAATAATTGTGGTCGTGATACTAAAGAATATCCTTGGCCGTAGTACAAGGGTGATTCGATGATGTGGAATATTTATTAAGCTGAGTCTCAGCTATAACAGTAATGAAAAACCTTTTAAATCATAAAATATAGTAGATTTTATTTTCCAATTGACTCTTTTAATAGATTGCTGATTCTGTTGCAGTTAAACTTGATGTTTATTATATTTTATCAGTTTAACACTGTTTAAGGCTAATGATAATTTATTCTGCATTATCTTAGTCATAATATTTCTTACTGGGCTAGTTGAGCTCACCCTTTCTTTCACTGTTCTCTTCAGGAAATGAGAATATAGCTGGGACGAGTCGGGGAACGGAGTAATGGTCCAGAGGATAGCATTAGTTGTTCTCACTATTCTGTGAGATAGTGTGATAATAATTGTAATGAGGACTCCTTTTGAGTTTGTATAATCTCTAGTAGACAATATTTGTATTCAAACTCACAGTTTATGTTTTGTCTTATTGTACACGACAGTTGTATTAGTAAGTTGTATTTGAATTCTGTACCATGTATCTGGCGACCCAAGATGGGTGATGTATACCTAATTTTGGGGGTGTCACAGTTGGTATCAGAGCTTAGGGATATGATCCCTGGCTAAGATGTGAGAATAGTACTAGGAGGGGAGAGACGGGGAATTCCTTCGCTAATATGACCTACCTAAGTTTATGTGTTATTTTACTGGTCGGTCAGAATATAGGGATAATATGTTACATGTCAATTAACCTTTTGTTTTGTGGCAGTATCTGAAAATGACATCTGAGAATGTTGAGAATAGCAATGGAGCACAGGCGATCGTTGATTCACCACATATCAATAATCAGGATAATGTGCATCAGGAAGGAGACAATCTTCATGCAAACAACAACACTGACTAAATGATGAATGATCAAATGTTCATAGGTTTTATGCAATTCATGCAACAGCAGGCGAGAGCGACTCCTGTCCAAAACGTAGATAGAAACACGGAAAACTCTCGGGCGGTCACCGCTAAACAGTTCAAGGAGCTGGGACCACCGGAGTTTAAGGGAGAACCAAAACCACTTATGGCGGAAGCATGGATAAAGTAGATCACCAAGGTATTTGATGTCTTGGGATGCTCCGAGGAGCAAAAGGTTCCCTTTTCTGCCTTTATGTTACGCGGAGAGGCAGATTACTGGTGGGAATCAGTAAAACGTACTCAACCTGCTGTACTGAAGATATCTTGGGAGAAGTTTCAGGAGCTATTCAACGACAAATACTTTCCCGAAAGTATTCGCCACATGAAGGAGGTGGAATTTATTAAGTTGGAACAAAATAATAGGACCGTGTCGCAATACGAGGCAAAATTTGCAGAGTTATCACGGTTTGCGTCCCACTTGGTGGATAATGAAGAGAGAATGGCGCGAATGTTTTTAAGAGGTTTGAAGCCGGAGATACGTCAACATCTTATTTCTCATAAACTGTGTTTGTATTCAGATGTTATAAATAGGGCTCAGTTAGTGGAGTGCGATAACGAGTCAACTCAACTAAAAGAGAGCAGCCGACAAAATTATAATACCAGCGAGAGTGGTCATCGAAGCGGTGACAACAAACGTGGAGGGAATCAGCAGGCCAGAAATGGTAACCACTTCGGTGGTAATCAGGGCCAAAATAATAAGAATGGACATTTCAAAAATAGGAGATTCAACAATGATGGAAAGACGTCAGCGCCAGCACCCGTTGTTAAGGAAGGAGAAATACCACCTATCATATGCTTCAAATGCGGAGGGGAGGGACACATCAGTCCAAATTGTGCGATGCCGTCCAAAACATGTTATAATTATGGAAGAGAAGGTACTTATCCCGATTTTGTCATTTACCGAAGACAAATTCAGCTAGGATGGAGGCACCAAAGGCCGTCCCAAAAAGGTCAAAGCCGGTAGTGCAAGGGATAGCGTTTGTTGTGACCTCCCAGAAAGCAAGGAACCCGAATGAGGTCATCACGGGTAAGCTTATCATAAACTCTAACGAAGTCTATACTTTATTTGATACCGGTTCTACTCATTCTTTTATTTCTCCTACTTGCGCTCATCGATTAAATTTGACTCCGGAGAAATTAGACTTTGACTTATCTGTGAAAACTCCGTTGGGAGAAACCTTCATTACATCCACTGTTTATAAGTCTTGTTTGGTTCAAATCGGTACCCTCACATTACCTGTAGATCTTATTTCATTGAAAATACTTGCATTTGACGTGATTCTAGGGATTGATTTGTTAACTACTCATCATGCAAAAATTGATTGTTTCCATAAGGTTGTTAGCTTTCATATTCCTAATCAACCTATTATGCGAATTCAAGCGACCAAACCATTAAAATCAATCACGGTCATCTCAAGCCATAAAGCTATTCGTTTATTGAAAAACGGATGTCAAGCTTTCTTAGCTCATGTCACTGATTTAAACAAAAATACGTCAGTTTTGAACGATATTTCTATTGTTAATAAATTTCCTGACGTATTCCCCGAAGAACTTCCTGGCCTACCCCCAGAGCGTGAGATTGAATTTTGTATCGACCTTGAACCCGGTACAATACCCATTTCTAAAGCCCCATATCGAATGACTCCTATTGAACTTCAGGAGTTAAAAACCCAACTGCAGGAATTGTTAGACATTGGCTTTATTCGTCCTAGTACTTCTCCTTGGGGTGCTCCTGTTCTATCCGTGAAAAAGAAAGATGGGAGTATGCGACTTTGTATTGATTATCGGGAGTTGAATCATGTCACCATCAAAAATAGGTATCCATTGCCACGAATTGATGATCTGTTTGACCAGTTGCAAGGAGCCAAGTTCTTTTCAAAGATTGATCTTCGTTCCGGGTATCACCAATTGAAGATTAGAACCGATGACATTCCAAAGACGGCTTTCAGAACTCGGTACGGGCATTATGAATTCCTAGTCATGTCCTTTGGATTGACTAATGCTCCTGCTGCCTTCATGGATATGATGAACCGAGTGTTCAAGGAATATTTGGATCACTTTGTGGTCGTCTTTATTGATGACATCCTTATTTATTCCAAAAGTCGTGAAGATCATGAGCAACACTTGAGGCTGACACTCCAAAAGCTTCGTGAATATAAGCTTTATGCCAAGTTGAAGAAATGCGAGTTCTGGCTTGAGGAAGTAGCATTCCTTGGGCACGTGGTATCAAGTCATGGAATATCTGTTGACCCAGCAAAGATTGAAGCTATTCAAAGCTGGGAGCAACCTAAATCAGTGACCGAAGTACGTAGCTTTCTCGGTTTAGCTGGTTATTCATCTTTGTCCGTAGTGCATAGATGGACTTGGTATGATTATGACCAGGGATTATTCGGTATAATCATAACCGTAATTGAAAACACGAATATTCTTGGCCCATAGTGCATGGATAATTCGTGGTCGTGATACTATTAAGCTGAGTCTCAGCATTATTGGTTTTACAGTTGTATATCTTTGGCCTGTAGTGTAAAGATGAATTGTTAATGAATATCTTTGGCCGGATTGCAAAGATGAATTTAATGTTTTCAACAATGAAGGTATTCAAGGTATCCTCACCTCTTTATCATACCAGGTACGTACGTAAATTTCGAGGGCGAAATTCCATAAGAAGGGGAGATTGTGAGACCCCAGATTTTATAAATAAAGATTTAAATTTCTCGAAATATTTTTTTGAATATTAAGGTGTGGATTTGAGATAATGTTATAGTTGGGGGTAGTATTTGAAAATTTTGCAAAGTATGCATGTTGTTATATAATATTCGATTGGTCGGGAAATATTCTTTTTATCAGGGAATATTCGTATGACGACACAATCATTGGTAGACCCACAACAGAGGAACTGTCGTAGTTAGAAAACGACAAAAATATTTTATGAAAATAACAGCGGAGGTTTTACCGTTGATACTGTTGAACTACCCGGTAGTAAAAGTACAGTAATACGCGTGATTACATAGTAGTACACGGTATTGATTATTGATGCTTATGTGATAAGTCACTCAGTTATACTCAATTATTGCTACAATAATTGCTACATCATATCTCTCATATTCGATTGTTGTCACAGTATCATGTGCATAATATGTTATTTTATTAAATTAATAATTGAGACGACAAAGTTATTCATATTATTAAATTGCGATATTTACAATGTCTAGAAGTTCTGTCAAGGAGAGGTTTGGTCATCTAATTGCGCGACAATAAGGAGAAATCCTTATCGGAAAGCCCCCTCTTTTCTGGGAACAACCCAATTGTTAAATATTGTGAGTTATGATATTAATGATGGATAAGTTCGTGTTGATTAAAGATTAATTTGATAATTTCATTGTGTTAAAATTATTTATGTTAAATATTTATTTCAATAATAATTGATGTTTAGAGGTTATGTTGTTCAATCGGGTATTCAGAACACTTTTTGTGTCGAAGTTACTATTTATGAGTTACTATTCATGGGTTATTATTCACCAAAATTACTATTCACTCTAGTATTGTTCACTAGAGTATTTGGGACACTTTTTGTGTCGAAGTTACTATTCACGGGTTACTATTCACCGAAATTACTATTCACTCTAATATTGTTCACTCGAGTATTTGGGACACTTTTTGTGTCGAAGTTACTATTCACCGAAATTACTATTCACTCTAGTATTATTCACTCGAGTATTTGGGACACTTTTTGTGTCGGAGTTACTATTTACGAGTTACTATTCATGAGTTACTATTCACGAGTTACTATTCATGAGTTACTATTCACGAGTTACTATTCACCCAGTTACTATTCATTCTATTATTGTGCATTCGGGTATTTGGGTACAATATTATTCCATGAGGAGATGTGCTAATTTTCTAGACCGTTGGTTGAATGAATTAATATGGACCGCTGGTGGAAGGTTATAATAGTGAATCAATATGGGTCACTAGTTTAAAGTTTTAATAGTAAATCAGTATGAACCGTCGCTTTATGTTTTAATAGTAAATCGATCTGGATCGTTCGTTTAAAAGTAAATCAATCTGGACCGTTCATGAATTAGTTACTATTCATTCCATTTTTCTATAAATAGAAGCTCATTCCTTCATTATTTCTTACGAATTCACTGAAACTCTAGAGAGAGAAATTATAGAGAGAAAGAAGAAGAGTATTCTGCTACTTCACTACTTTGATATCCAGTGTCTTTTATGGTAAGGGGTGTTATTCTTTCTTTTTGAAGAGAATTTCTGTTATTCCATTCTTTATCATTCTGTTGGAATAACCTGTAAAAGTGGCATACCCTATACATAACCTGTATACGTGGCATACCCTATACTTGGTGAAATCCTTATGTTATTCCATTCTTTATTATTCTGTTGGAATAACCTGTAAAAGTGGCATACCCTATACATAACCTGTATACGTGGCATACCCTATACTTGGTGAAATCCTTATGTTATTCCATTCTTATTTATTCTGTTGGAATAACCTGTATACGCGGCATACCCTATACTTGGTGAAATCCTTATGTTATTCTATTCTTTATTATTCTGTTGGAATAACCTGTATGCGCGGTTTACCCTATACTTGGTGGAATGATCTGTATATATGGTTTACCCAATATTTGGTGATCTTCTTCTGTTATTCCATTCTTTATTATTATGTTGGAATAACCTGTTTATGCGAAGTACCACATACTTGGTGAAATCCTTTTATTATTCCGTTCTTTATTATTCTGTCGGAATATCCTGTCTGTATGAATTTAACCTGACCTGGTTCCATATTTATTATTCCGCATTTATTATTCTGTTGGAATAACCTGTATACGCGGCATACCCTATACTTGGTGAAATCCTTATGTTATTCCATTTTTTATTATTCTGTTGGAATAACCTGTATGCGCGATTTACCCTATACTTGGTGGAATGACCTGTATATGTGGTTTACCCAATACTTGGTGATCTTCTTCTGTTATTCCATTCTTTATTATTATATTGGAATAACCTGTTTATGCGAAGTACCGCATACTTGGTAAAATTCTTTTATTATTCCGTTCTTTATTATTCTGTCGGAATATCTTGTCAGTGTGAATTACACCTGACCTGGTACCATATTTATTATTCCGCATTTATTATTTTGTTGGAATATCCTGTCTGTGTATTTTACACCGGACCTGATTCCGTCTTTATTATTCTGTTGGAATAACCTGTCTATGCGAAGTACCGCATGCATTGTGATTTCTTTTGTTATTCCATTCTTTATTATACTCTGTTGATTAAAGTTTTGACTTCTATACTCCATGAAATTAGTGGAATATCCTTGATATTTGCGCTTCATCCAGTATCATTTCATGGAAATATTCTTCTGAGCATTCTTCAATTTTACTTTACAAAGAAGTATTATGTAGAAAATTTGGACGTTATTGGTTCCTGGACAAATTAATTCTTGAACTTGTTTTATTGAATTATTATGTCATTGTCATCATCCTCATGTTATATTATGTTGAAAGTCATCTTTGGCTTACATGCATAGATGGACTTAGTATGATTATGACCAGTGATCATTCGGTATAATCATGACCTGTTATAAATAATGTGATAAAAGTCCTCAGTGGCCTGTAATGCATTGATGAATAGTTTTTGATATGATTATGACCAAGGTTATTCGGTATAGTCATGACCATTGATGATTTAATGAAAATTCTTGACCGTGGTACAGGGATGATTAGATGTGGTGGTTTATTATTAAGCTGAGTCTCAGCAATAAAAATTGATGAAAACCTTTTAAAACATAAAAGATAGTAGACTTTATTCTCTACTTGACTCTTTTAATGGATTGTTTATTCCGCTGCAGTTAAACTTGATGTCTATTGTATATTATCAGTTTAACATTGTTGAAGACTAATGATAATTTATTCTGTATTATCTTAGTCATAATACTTCTTACTGGGCTAGTTGAGCTCACCCTTTCTTTCAATGTTCTCTTCAGGAAATGAAAATATAGCTGGGACGAGTCGGGGAAAGGAGTGATGGTCCAGAAGATAGCATTAGTAGTCCTCACTATCCTGTTAAATAGTGTGACAATAAATGTAATGAGGACTCCTTGAGTATGGATATTGTCTAGATGACAATATTCCTATTAGAACTCTCAGTTTATGTATTGTCGTATGTTACACAACATTTGTATAATTAAGTTTGTATTTGTATTTTGTACCATGTATTTGGTGAATCAAGATGGGTGATGTATACCTAATTTTGGGGGCGTCACAGGGCTGCCCAGTGTGGTGTGGGTCCCACCGTGTCGCAGTTTGTACACTCGGACAACGCGTTGTTCACTCGGTCGTTCATAACTTTCAATCTGGGAGTCCGATGGAAGCGTGCAACACCATTCCAGAAAGCTCTTTTCGAGAGCTACAAAATGACATATGATTTGCCCTTTTTTGATTTCGATAAGATGGGTCCATGACCGAAATAGCATTCCCGAGTTTTCGTCAGACAATCCGGTGAGCCGTTTTGCATAGTTTTCGCTCCGAAGTTAAAATATGAGTCTCGTGGGACTACTTTTGAATCAATTTGAGTTTACATGAGTGTATTTGATTTGAAGTGAAATTGAGTTTGCAAAATGACCATTTTACCACTCCCGGGGTTATCTCCGGTTTTCACACATCTGTAGCCGTCTTTTCGCAGGGATATCTTTGAGATTGTCATTTTGTTGACTCTGAATGTCCTCAGGATTATCTCAGAGGTTGGCTTGACCTCCCGGGGTTGACTCCGGGCTTTGCACTTGATCTCTCGGGATTATTTCTGGGGTTAAAACTGACTTTCTCGGGGTTATTTCTGGGGTTGGCAACTGATTTCCCGGGGTTATTTCCGGGGTTGGAAAATCTATTTCTCGGGCTATCTCCGGGTTTAGAATTGATGTTGTGGTCCTCCAGAGTTATCTCTAGAGTGTGAAAAAAACGTTTTTGCCCTCCTGCATAGTTAGTAACATGAAAAGAAAATTTTGAGTGTCTACAGGGCTTAACCCAAATTGCCTCCAAAATCCCACAAACCACAGTAATTAAAACCGCACCAACGGTTCCAGCGTATGCGGTGGTTTTATGTGGGTTGAAAAATCAAATTTACGGTTTGAATTTGGCTACTGGCCAAAATCGCATCATGCTTCTTTTCAAATGTATTATAGTCTTTCGAAATTTAATTAACCCCACTAAATACCCACTAAATATGTACTACTGAACCTGTTTTGGTTTACAAATTACTTTAGTTATGATGTTAATTCGTTAATATAAGCTTCTTGTAACTTGGTTGTTACATTCTCGGGCCATGAACTACTTTATAGTGAAGGTGAGAAAATTTTCATATGTAAGGAGATAATAATTATCAAGTTCTATTTAGTTGTGTTATCAAAGTAATATTTAATATTGTGTGATGTTAAATTGTTAATTTAAACTGCATAAAATTTTATTATTTCAATTGGTTTTAAAACCGAAATCGCACCAAATAAAATCGTATCGAACAATTTAAAACAACACTGTACCTATCATAAGCGATTTCATGTGCAATTTTAAATTTGTCAAACACCTAAACGGTTTCGTTTGCAGTTTGGAATTAGTATGTTTAACACCTATAACTCAAGTTACTCAAGGCACCGCACCTCTTTCTTTCTTGGCAATCGAGGTCATAAGCAGAATACATTGTTTCCCAAGATTTTACTTTACTATATATCAGACTAATAAAGAGTTAAACCCTCGAACTTTTTTTCAAATGCCAACGGCAGCAAAATAAAAATTTTGAGTAGCAAAAGGTACAGTAATTGCAGGTGCAGTCGATACTCAAGCTTATTTGCAAGGGCAACTAGAAAATATGAATTTCTGTACGGAAATGATAAATAATACTTCTTTTCCCCTCAAGGGTGTGGGTTACTTCACTTCAGTCCTGTGCTCCAACTTCTCCTTTTCCTTGTAGTTCTGGACGTAGCTGCAAGCACAAAAAGGTCCAAGGAAAAAACTACTAGTTATAAACATTACCACATTCAATATAAAAATTATAGGTATAAACACCGTCACATCCATACATAAAACTAGTGTTTGTCAAAAGCACCCTAAAACATAATTAAGATAAATCACATGTAGTGAAATAACATTGATATTATTACCATGTCATTTTGCAAACCTGAAATAATGCAACAACACTGTCACTAGCAAATTAGCAACCTACATTTGAATGTAATCAGGAACAGGAAAAAAGGAAAACTGAAGAGGATGGAAGCAATTTTTTTAAAAAATATTATTAGGATATATTTAATTATATTAATATCAAGATATATTTAATTATATTAGTAGAATATTAAATATTTAAGGTAGTATATAATTACTAGATTTTATTTTCTTATTTAATTAAGTTACTTAATATTTTAATTGGCCTCCAAGTATTAGGGTTTTTCCTATTCACATAAAAAGAGTTGTAATCCATTATTATTAATTATTAATTGATTGATTATTATTGAATTTTAAGCCTTGTGTTGGTAGCTTTTAGCCTCTTTAATCTCCCTTTATTCTTTCTTTCATTCTTATTCTTGTGATGCCAAAAAATATTCTTTCTTTCATTCTTGTGATGCCAAAAGTTTCTGATGTATTTTGATTTTACCCAATTCCTTCCTACCCTAATTGCCTCCATCAATTGTCAAAGTTCGCTTGAGTCGACAACAATATCTGAGACGACAACGTAGTCTCGAATCTATCCCAATTTTTTTAATCCTAAAATAACAAAAAATCTGCTACAGTAGTGCAACTATTCATCCATGACAATCACAGATCGGTACCCTAAGGTTTCTGAAACTTTCAACTGTGCCTCCAAAGTTTCTGAAATTTTCAAATCAGCCCCAAAGTTTTGGAAATTTTCAAATCAGCCTGCAAAGTTTCTAAAATTTTCAAATCAGTCCATAAATCGATATTTTTCTTGCACTTGTGCCCCTGACAAAAAAAACAGTGTCTTGTTTTATTTTCTTTGCAAAATCATGTTTACTAATGCTGAACTTGTATCTAAGATGGAGGAGATGTCCAGAAGTTATAGTGTAAGAATTGATTCCTTAACGGAATCAATAAATGCTTTACTTCAACTACACAAGTCTGGTCGAGAATTTCAACAGCGATGACTAAGGAATCGCAATTGATAGAGATGCTCAATGCTAATGACACTAATTGGATAGAAATCCCGCAACTTAATGACAAGTCACAAGAAGATGAAGTTGAGATTACAATGAGTGAAAGTGAGATTGAGTAGAAGAAAGTTAATGATGTATTCCAAAGCAACTTGATATTCCATATGAAACCTACCATCAAGTTATCGATAACAAGAGCTCTAACCAGAAGCAATACAAAGAAGTTCACTCTTTTATGTTTTCTACATATCAACATGTCTACAAGGAGAACAAAATTTTCTTGCATGTTTGGAGTTCAGTTCGTGGAATGTGGATTATTCAAAACTCGAGGATAAATTTTTTTCAAAGGAGAGGAGAATGACGAGGATGGAAGCAAAAGAAATTTAATATTATTAAGTTATTATTATATATTACTCCCTCCGTCCCATACTAAAGGTCCTAATTTGACTTTCATGGTCAAATTAACAATTTTTAGAATCATTAATTAAAAATATTTAAATAAAATTTTCAAATTCCAAAACTTGACACTTGTAGTAAATTTTCTGTAGTTTATTATGATCATAATCACTTGGCACATATTTTAATTTTTTTAAAAGATGTATTAATTTTAAAAAATGGTCACTTTGACCATGAATGTCAAATCAAGACGTTTATTATGGGACGGAGGGAATATTATTTATGGATAATTTCAATGTAATTAGTTTATTTAGTAGATAATATTAGGATATATTTAATTATATTAGTAGAATACTCTAGAATATTAATTATTTAAGGTAGTAGTTTTATTCCCTTATTTAATTAGGTTATTTATGGCCTATGATATTGATCAACCCAAACCCAAATATATATTAATTAGATGGGTCCCGTGCCTCCGGCACTGTATGGACAATATGATTTATCTCAAACTTTGAACGACCAAAATAATTTATTGAGTGAGCGGAAAATTTAAAGTCATTTGTATTTTATTAAATTATTATTAGATTACTAGATAGATAGATAGATGTATTTTATTAGATAGATGTATGAACGGTGAGATTTATCTCAAACTTTGGACGGCCCAGATAATTTATTGAGTGAGCGAGAAATTCAAAATCATTTGTATTTTATTAGATATATTGTATTTTATTAGATAGATTAGATCCCCAACAAGAACCAAAAAAGAAAAAACTAGTTTTATATATTCAAGATTTGTTTAGTCCAGGAAACTTAAATCTTGCCCAAAACAATCACATTCAAAGATGGGTTTCTCTGGTTCCCACCGTCGTGCACATCCCAAACGCCACCGTTAGCTCCTCATCCTCCGTTTCACTTCCTTCAATAATCTTGGCAAAGTCCTCCAAACCCAACAATCCATCCCCATCGAAATCTGACAACTCTACCACTATCTCCGCCTCATTCAAGGACAGCTCTGCACCGCCGCTCGCAATCTTCACACAACTCTGCAACTCCGACGGCAAAATCCAACCGTCTTTGTCCTCATCAAAATAATTGAACACCTACAATATCATATCCTCGTTGCAATTTTGAGATCCTGAATAGGAAATTGATGAATTTTTTTGGGGTTGACTTTTTACATTTTTAGGGGACAATTTTTGGCATAATCTTCTGAAAGCAAAGTAGTTAGGAGATGAATCTTCATTTATGGAGTTAGCCCTGCTATAATCTGATGAAGATGAAGAAGATGAAGAAATTGATCTCTCAACTTTCATACATAGAGAGAAATTTCCTACATGCTGAAGACCCGCGAAGGGATTCTAGTAAATTAATTATTTAGTGCAGTGCACTATATATGAATTTCCTTTTGACTAATTCCTATAGCCGAAGGGAGGGAGGGTGCCTATCGATGAGAGAGAAAGTCTGTCTTCTAGATGGCCAAAAGGAAGTGTGTTAGTTTATATGGATTAGACTACTGAGAGAATTTCATGAGCAATTGCATCACCGATAAGTTCGGGTGAGGTAGTACCGAACTGGTCTGGAATACCAGTAATTCGGTACTCATTTTTAAGTAAAAAGGGTAACCGGTTCGGTAAGGTAAATTACCCACCCTAGTTAACCTTAGACTCTTCTAAGGTTGTTTATGGTGGGAGTTGTAAACAATTTCATAAAAAATCCACTTCATCCATCCAAAAGATCTTTGTTAGACAAAAATAAATGCTTAAAACAAAAACATATGTTTATGATGCGGTACAGAAGAAAAAATTCAATAAGTTTATTATTAATTTAATATTATTATTTAGAGATAAATGTGTTATTAATGAAATTATTTAGTATGATATTATAGTAATAGTTTTTCATTAGGAGAGTTTAAATTGTAGTAGTAGATTTCAATTAAAAGAGTTTATTATAGTAGTAGATTTTAGATAGGAGATTGTTTTCTTTCTAAATTAGAATTTTTACTTAGTCCGCAAATATTGGGTTTTGTATTTAAGCATTGTAATACTTCATTATTTTGGAGATTATTGAATATATTCATTTTAGATTAAAGTTGTGTGCTTTTGTGTGTTTCTTTACTGATTCTCTGCGGAGATAGGTACTCTTATTCCTTCTTCCTAACCCGTCCTACATCATAATGGTATCAGAGCTAAAATTCATGATTTCCCGTTTAATTTCCCCCAATTCCTTCCAACCCTATTTTTCTGCCCCCATCAAATTGTCAAAGATCACTAGAGAATTGTTTACAATTTTTCGAGACGAAAGCACGATCTGCAGTAGGAATCGTCGTCGTCGTAGTCTCGAT
This sequence comes from Panax japonicus, assembly GCA_020205505.1. Taxonomy (NCBI): domain Eukaryota; kingdom Viridiplantae; phylum Streptophyta; class Magnoliopsida; order Apiales; family Araliaceae; genus Panax; species Panax japonicus. Next base: position 74,502,824 of record CM035108.1, on the reverse strand, counting down.
CTATTCCAAAAAAAAAAGAAGTTAAGCTTTACTATTCAACAATGTTCATCAGATTTTCTTCTTCTGTCAAATTACAATTTGGTACCCCCTAAGTTTCTAAAATTTTCAAATCAGCCCCATTAGTTTTTGAAATTTTCAATTCATCCCCCCACAGTTTCTAAAACCTTCAATTCAACCCCTAAAGTTTTTGAAATATTCAATTTAGCCCCCAAAGTTTTTAGGTTTCCAATTTAACCCCCAATATTTTTGAACTTTTCAATTCAATCCCTCTACATATATACAATGTCTTCCATGTCTAACAAGACTTTCAAAGGCTAAAGATAAAGTAACTTGAGCATCAACTTTGGTCATATGCGAGCAACTTAAATGATCTTGTGTCCCGTATAGTGCCGAGTATTGGCAATTATGGGATGAGCTTGCACTTTCTGAAACAAGTCTTGCAAATTTAAAGTCACATTACAAGTACATAACCATATGCTTTGTTCGTCCATATTTTGTTCAAGCATAAAAAAATGTTCATCCTAATCGTGTTTGTTCAACTAAAGAGACGTGTTCACAAGAGGATTCTTACAAGATAAATTATGATTGTCTCACAATACTTACACGTCTCAATAACCAATATGAAATTTGTGAGGATAAAAAAGAGCAAGTACTCTCCCATATTGATGCTTGTGAGAAACATGATGCGGAAGTTAAGTGTGTTGAACAACATTAAGAGATGGTTTGCAGTGAGAAAATTGAAGTTAAGTTTGACCCCAAATGCGAAAACATCAAAGAAGATAAAGTTGAGGTCAACCATGTTGATTTTCTCTTTTCAATTGATACATTCGAGTCCCAAGCTACTTTAAATTTCTATATTATGTCAGTTATTACCGAAAATTGTGCTAATGACGTTAAAATATCGTATGCGAATGTTTTGTTGGAAGACATCTCTCGAACCGTGATTTATTATTCTATGATATTTCAAAACTCGATGACTAGTTTTTTTCAAAGGCAAAGAGAATGATGCGGTAGGGAAGAAGAAATTCAATAAGTTTATTATTAATTTTGTACTCCCTCCGTCCCAAATTATCTGCTGTTTTAGCAGAAAAATTTTGTCCCACAATATCTGCTTTTTCAAGATTTCAATGTATTTTTTTCCTTTGTTTTCCAAGTTTGCCCCTTTACCTTAATTGTTGATAGTTATTACTCATTCAAGTCTCTCCTCTTTTTTAAGCATCCTTTTCATATTCCCACCAATAAGAATGTGATTGTCAAAGTTATGCTTCTTAAAAGACCTTGGCACACTCTTCCATGAACAATCTCCTTTTACTAAAGTCTTAATTGCTGAAAACAAAAAATTAGCACGTAAAGGTATTTTAGTATTTTTATCACACATATTGGTATGTGTAGAATTCTAGAACAGCAAATAATTTGGGACGGAGGGAGTATTGTTATTTAGAGATAAATGTGTTATTAATGAAATTATTTAGTAAGGTGTTATAGTAATAGCTTTTCATTATGAGAGTTTTAATTGCAGTAATAGATTTCAATTAGGAGAGTTTATTAGAGTAGTAGATTTTAGTTAGGAGATTATTTCTTTTCTAAATTAGGGTTTTTACTTAGTCCCCAAGTATTGACTATTGTATTTAACCACAATATGCTTCATTATTTTGGAGATTATTAAATATATTGATTTGAGATTAAAGTTGTGTGCTTTTGTGTGTGATTTTTTACTGATTCTCTGTGGAGATAAGTACTACTCCCTCCATCTCATTATATCTGACGCTTTAGAGATTTTCACATAGATTAAGGATAGATGTAGTTTTACTATTTTACCCTTAATTAATACTTTGATCTCATTTAATTCTCCATTAACATCAAACTTGATTTCACATTCTCTCTCCTAATTTTCTCTCCTAATTAAAGAATTTGAACTGTTTTTTGAAAACCAAGAAAATAGCCATTAATGGTGGTAGACAAGGAAGGGTAGAAAAGGAAACAAATAGGCAAAATATTATTAGTTTTGTAAAACGTCAAATATTTAGAGAGATAACTATTTTGAATAGGTTGCGGGCTTGTGAGTAGACCTGGAAAAATTGACTCAAGCCCGCTGTGACAACCCCAAAATAGGTCCATTCCACCCAACCCATTCTGAGTCGCCAAATACACATGGTACAGAAACAACTACAACTTTTACCATCCATAAGCTGTGAGTTTGAATACAAACATTATCATCTAGACAATATCCACATGCAAATAAATCACCATCATAATTATTGATACATAATTTTACAAAAAAAATGGTGAGGACTACTAAACAACTCTCTCTAGCACCTTCATTCCATACCCCGACTCGTACTCGCTACATTCTCGTCTCCTGAGAAGAAAGATGGAACAACAAGGAAAAGGGTGAGCTCAACTAGCCCAGTAAAGAATATTATGACTAAGATAATGTACAACAAATTATCCTTAGTCTTCAACAGGGAAAAATCTGATAGAATACAATAGACAACAAGTTTTAGATCAACAACTGCAGCGGAAACAACAATTCATTAGAAGAGTTAAGTAGAGAATAAAATCTACTAACATCTATGAATTTAAAAGTTCATCATCAATATTTTATCCCTGTAACATCAATCAATATATATCTCAAATCAAATCAAATATTCATCTTTGCACTACAGGCCAAAGATATTCATCAGTCGGTCATGTTCATCTAAACACCTGTTCATCTTTGCACTACGGGCCAAAGATATTCATCAATTGTTCATGTTCATCTCAACACCTGTTCATCTTTGCACTACGGGCCAAAGATATTCATAATAAAATCAACCATCTTTGCACTACAGGCCAAAGATATTCAGTAACACCATCATTTAGGACTGAGGATGATGAAAAATATTTTAAAGAAAACGAATCCAGTGAAACAAAATAACAAGTATTAAGGATTCGTACTTTAAACAATCCGATTTCAAAAATACTTCATAAATAATCATACTGAAGTAAAATTCAAGAATGATCAAAACATAAATCCAATCAAAACTAGTATCCAGAATAGATATTTTGGACAAAAAGAAGAAATTTCATTTTTCGGTGAATAGTGCCGTATACGTGAATAGTGCCGTATACGTGAACAGTAACTCCGACACCAAAAGATAGAAATTTCACAAAAACATCTTAACGCTTCGTGAATAGTACTCGTGAATAGTAACTCGTGAATAGTAACTCATGAATAGTAACTCGTGAATAGTAACTCATGAATAGTAACTCATGAATAGTAACCCCGACATGAAAAAGTTCCAAATTTGATAAAAAGTTCCAACCAACATTTCAGCATAATGATATTGAAGAAATAATATCATTTTAGAAGAAAATAACATCCCTTACCTCGAAAGACAGTACTTCTAGTTGAAACACCGGATATAGGCTATGATTTGAACTTGCACCGTATAGCAATACTCAAAGTATACTCAAAACACTCACAAGAATACGCTCGATAATATAGAGAGAGAAAATTTCAGTTTCTGGTGTGATTTTCAATTCTAACCTAAGCACCTATTTATAGGAAATTGCTTAGAACACCAAAGCAGAAAATTTAATATAATAATAATATATATTAAAAATTCTTACGCCCATTTTTTTTTCAGATCTGATTTCAGCTCAAAAACATGTGCTCCCTTCTAGAAAAAGTACAAAAAACGTTTTTATTAATAAAAATATTTTAAACTTCCAAAAATCAATTATTTCGGAGCTCCGGAACTTCAATAATTCATAATAAATAGCCCTTTTGCCAGAAAATTCGAATCTCGCGTGTTTTTATAGGAAATTCAATTCTGCACAACTTTGCAGAAGGAAGTTTTTCCAAATTCCAAACAGAAATTGACCAAAATCCACAAACGGACGATTTTACAAGCTATAATCAAATTTCAGTCAATAAATAGGGTCCACCGACACATAAAACATGCTTTAAATATTTTTGGTAACAAAAATACTCCTCCACATATACTCATATACCCCACATTCATCGTAAAAATATCACCGTTAATATATTATTAAAATAATATATTTAAATGAATTATTTTATCAGAAAAAGATAAAATATTAATTTTCAACAATTGTCACATTAAAAATTTTCTCCATCTATATCCACATAAAATCAATATTTTCCTCATCATATAAATCAATAATTAATTATTCACAAATAATATTACAGAATCACAGTACTAGCAACCAGGCCGTTCCCAGGAAAGAGGGGGCTTTCCAATAAGAATTTCTCCTTAGTGGCGCGCAATTAGGTGACCAAACCTCTCCTTAGACAGAACTTTCTAGACATTGCCAATAATGTTATCAAATAATATTATTCAGATAATATGAATTATTGCTTCGATAATGGAAAATACTGTGTAGTGACAATTATTGAAACAACAGTAATATAAAATATCAATGCAGCAATTATTGAATCAATAAAATAAAATAATGAACAGTAATTACTGTAACCATTATTGAGTAGTGCCTTCTTACGTAAGAATCAATAATTGGTGCAATACCGTGTGCTACTGTTCAACAACGCGTATTACTTTACTTTACCCACCGGGTATTCCAACAGTGTTAACGGTAACAACTACGCCGTTATTTATAAACAACTTATATTTGTCGTTTTCTTCATCCAATCGCTTTCCGTTATGGGGCCCACAAAAGACTGCGCCGTCGTACGAATATTCCCCGACAGCAAGAATATTCCACGACCAAACGAATATTCCCCGACAACAATGAATATTTTATAACCACCTGCTTATTCGAAATATTTGCGCATTTTACCCATAACTTTCCACATTAATCAAATCAACCCTTACTATTTCAAAATAATAAATAAAGGAAAATAAATTTCATTTATTAATAATTTGGGGTCTTACAACCTCCCCTCCTTATGAAATTTCGTCCTCGAAATTGACGTACGTAACTGGTGTTTCGAAAAAATAAAGATACCTCGCTTTCATTTCCGTTTCCAACTACAATGTCATTTCCTCTATAGCATGATTCCTCCACAAAACTTTAACTTGTGGTATGACCTTCGTGCGTAGGACATGCTCTTTCCCATCCAACATCTTGACAGGTACCTCCTCGTACGTTAAGTCTTCGACTATTTCGTCTGGTTCTAACTCAATAACATGGTTCGAGTCGTCTACATCGGTACATAAAAAAAACGTTATAAACACGCGACATACTTGGCGGTAAAACGAGTCTATAGACCACAGTTCCTATTCGATCGAGAATTTCAAATGGATTAATAAATCGAAGGTTTGAACTTTGCTCACATCGCCAATTCTCGCTTTTGGAATAACAACTTCTTGCACCTGCTTCTTCATATTCACCAGCTCCGGTGTGTAGCTTGAACAGCTTTAACTTTATCGATTAAAGTCGATTATACTCGTATATCATCACATAGGTACCTAGAGTTTTCATCTCCATCTCTATTATTTGTAAATTATACGAAATGAGTCTTTGACAATATCGTACTCGTACTTGTATACGATCTTCTACTCAACACGTCAGCTACAACGTTCACTTTTCCAGGATGACATGGTCAGAACATGTGCCGAAATGAGTCTCCTCTTGAGTTCTTCGAAGCTCTTCCCACATTCCTTGCTCTATTCGAATTTTGTATCTCTACGAGTCAGCTGCGTTAATGGAATAGCAATTCGAGAATATCCTTCAACGAATCTCCGATAATAATCAACTAAGCCTAGAAAGCTACGTATTTCGATTACCGACTTAGGTTGTTCTCAACTGTGACTCATATCCCAACCTTGGATAGCACATTACAATAACACCTATTAGTTTACTATCGCACGAACATTGTGTCCCCTACGAAGAGTCTGGCTTCGGTGCATCCCCATCAACAGGAAGTCACCAGATAGAGGTTCGGGTATCAACTTCTACAGTTGGGTTTTTAACTCCTGAAGTTCAATAGGAGCCATTCGATATGAGATTTTAGAAATGGGTTTTGTACCGGATTCAAAGTCGATACAAAATTCAATATCACGCTCTGGGAGTAGGCCAAGAAATTCTTCAAAAAATACATCAGGAAATTAACAAACAACAGAAATATCACTCAAATCTGATGTACTTTTGTTCAAGTCCATGACATGGGATAAGAAAACATGACATCCATTTTTCAATAAACGAATGACTTTATGGCTTGATATAAAAATGTTTGACTTCAATGGTTTGATTGTTTGAGTTCGAATGTTAGGTTGCTTAGGAATATGAAAACTAACAACCTTACAAAAGCAATTAATTTTGGCATGATGAGTAGTTAACCTTAAAATCACATCAAAAGCAAATATCTCTATAAGGTTAACAGGTAATGTGATAGTGCCAAATTGAATCAATCAAGATTTCTAAACAACAGATGTAATGAAAGTTTCTCCTAACGGAGTCTCCATAGATAGGTCAAAGTCTAATTTCTCTGGAGTCAAGTTCAACTGTTGAACGCAAGCAAGAGAGATAAAAGAATAGGTAGAACCGGTATCTAGTAAGGTATAAACTTCGCAAGAATTATAATTAACTAACCCGTGCTAACTTCGTTCGGGTTCCTCGCAATCTGACCGGTCACGACAAACGCTCTTCCAGGAACCGTTGACTTTGACTTTTCTGGGATAGCCTTTTGAATCACCATCCCCGCTGGAATTGGTTTCGCTACCGTACACTCTCGAGCGATATGTCCTTCCTTTCCACAATTATAGCATACCTTGAACTGTTGTGGGCAGTTTGGACTGATATGTCCCTCTTTCCCGCATTTATAACATACGACCGGTGGTCTTTCTCCTCCCTTGGAACCAGTTGCTGCTGGCACTGTCGTCTTCACATGGTCGTTGTTAAATCTCCTCTTTTTAAAATCTCCTCCCGACTCGCTTCTTCTATTTTCATGGCCACGATTACCACCAGAGTGGTTACCGCCTTTGTCCATATTCTTCTTTCTCCGCTGGTTATCGTTATTCTGATGACTGCTGTCACCAGTATGATCCTGGTTATGGTCCCTCGGTTGAACGTACTCGTTATCTCGCTCTAACAACTGAGCCCTGTTGACAACATCTGAATAGATAGAAAATTTATGAGAAATGAGATACTGACGTATGCCGGGTTTCAAACCTCTCAAAAACATTCGCGTCATACGTTCCTCATTCTCCACCAAATGAGGTGCAAACCTGGATAACTCCGCAAACTTCGCCTCGTACTGGGACACCGTCATGTTATTCTGCTCTAGTCTAATAAACTCCACTTCCTTCATATGGCGAATACTTTCAGGAAAGTATTTTTCGTTGAAAAGTTTCTGAAACGTCTCCCATGACATGCTGAGTGCGGCTGGATGTGTACGCTTCACCGACTCCCACCAGTAGTCTGCCTCGCCACGGAACATAAAGGTGGCGAATGGAACCTTCTGTTCCTCCGTGCATCCCAAGACATCGAATATCTTGGTAATTTGCTTGACCCACGTTTCCGCCATGATCGGATCCGGCTTTCCCCAGAATTCTGGTGGTCCCAACTCTTTGAACTGCTTGGCTGTGACAAGCCGCGCGTTGCTATCATTTCCACCCGTATTCTGTACATGAGTCTCCCTCGTCTGATTTTGCATGAACTGCAAAAAGCTCCTAAACATCCCGTCGTTTATCGTCTGCTCAGTGGCGTTGTTCACAGGAGGAACATTGCCAGCCTGTTGCACATTCTCCACGTTGGTAAGTACAGTCGTCTCTACGGTCTCATTAACTCCACTGTTAATATTCTCAGTCGACATTCTCAAATACTGCCATAAAACAAGGGTTAATTAAACAAATTAATAAATCACATAATACCCCTATATTATGACCGACCACCAAATAAGCTTAGGTAGGACACACTAGCGAAGGATTTACTCGTTTCTCCCCTCCTAGTTCTATTCCCCGATCTCCGCCAGAGATCATATCCCTAAGCTCTGATACCAACTGTGACAACCCCAAAATAGGTCCATTCCACCCAACCCATTCTGAGTCGCCAAATACACATGGTACAGAAACAACTACAACTTTTACCATCCATAAGCTGTGAGTTTGAATACAAACATTATCATCTAGACAATATCCACATGCAAATAAATCCCCATCATAATTATTGATACATAATTTTACAAAAAAAATGGTGAGGACTACTAAACAACTCTCTCTAGCACCTTCATTCCATACCCCGACTCGTACTCGCTACATTCTCGTCTCCTGAGAAGAAAGATGAAACAACAAGGAAAAGGGTGAGCTCAACTAGCCCAGTAAAGAATATTATGACTAAGATAATGTACAACAAATTATCCTTAGTCTTCAACAGGGAAAAATCTGATAGAATACAATAGACAACAAGTTTTAGATCAACAACTGCAGCGGAAACAACAATTCATTAGAAGAGTTAAGTAGAGAATAAAATCTACTAACATCTATGAATTTAAAAGTTCATCATCAATATTTTATCCCTGTAACATCAATCAATATATATCTCAAATCAAATCAAATATTCATCTTTGCACTACAGGCCAAAGATATTCATCAGTCGGTCATGTTCATCTAAACACCTGTTCATCTTTGCACTACGGGCCAAAGATATTCATCAATTGTTCATGTTCATCTCAACACCTGTTCATCTTTGCACTACGGGCCAAAGATATTCATAATAAAATCAACCATCTTTGCACTACAGGCCAAAGATATTCAGTAACACCATCATTTAGGACTGAGGATGATGAAAAATATTTTAAAGAAAACGAATCCAGTGAAACAAAATAACAAGTATTAAGGATTCGTACTTTAAACAATCCGATTTCAAAAATACTTCATAAATAATCATACTGAAGTAAAATTCAAGAATGATCAAAACATAAATCCAATCAAAACTAGTATCCAGAATAGATATTTTGGACAAAAAGAAGAAATTTCATTTTTCGGTGAATAGTGCCGTATACGTGAATAGTGCCGTATACGTGAACAGTAACTCCGACACCAAAAGATAGAAATTTCACAAAAACATCTTAACGCTTCGTGAATAGTACTCGTGAATAGTAACTCGTGAATAGTAACTCATGAATAGTAACTCGTAACTCATGAATAGTAACTCATGAATAGTAACCCCGACATGAAAAAGTTCCAAATTTGATAAAAAGTTCCAACCAACATTTCAGCATAATGATATTGAAGAAATAATATCATTTTAGAAGAAAATAACATCCCTTACCTCGAAAGACAGTACTTCTAGTTGAAACACCGGATATAGGCTATGATTTGAACTTGCACCGTATAGCAATACTCAAAGTATACTCAAAACACTCACAAGAATACGCTCGATAATATAGAGAGAGAAAATTTCAGTTTCTGGTGTGATTTTCAATTCTAACCTAAGCACCTATTTATAGGAAATTGCTTAGAACACCAAAGCAGAAAATTTAATATAATAATAATATATATTAAAAATTCTTACGCCCATTTTTTTTTCAGATCTGATTTCAGCTCAAAAACATGTGCTCCCTTCTAGAAAAAGTACAAAAAACGTTTTTATTAATAAAAATATTTTAAACTTCCAAAAATCAATTATTTCGGAGCTCCGGAACTTCAATAATTCATAATAAATAGCCCTTTTGCCAGAAAATTCGAATCTCGCGTGTTTTTATAGGAAATTCAATTCTGCACAACTTTGCAGAAGGAAGTTTTTCCAAATTCCAAACAGAAATTGACCGAAATCCACAAACGGACGATTTTACAAGCTATAATCAAATTTCAGTCAATAAATAGGGTCCACCGACACATAAAACATGCTTTAAATATTTTTGGTAACAAAAATACTCCTCCACATATACTCATATACCCCACATTCATCGTAAAAATATCACCGTTAATATATTATTAAAATAATATATTTAAATGAATTATTTTATCAGAAAAAGATAAAATATTAATTTTCAACAATTGTCACATTAAAAATTTTCTCCATCTATATCCACATAAAATCAATATTTTCCTCATCATATAAATCAATAATTAATTATTCACAAATAATATTACAGAATCACAGTACTAGCAACCAGGCCGTTCCCAGGAAAGAGGGGGCTTTCCAATAAGAATTTCTCCTTACTGGCGCGCAATTAGGTGACCAAACCTCTCCTTAGACAGAACTTTCTAGACATTGCCAATAATGTTATCAAATAATATTATTCAGATAATATGAATTATTGCTTCGATAATGGAAAATACTGTGTAGTGACAATTATTGAAACAACAGTAATATAAAATATCAATGCAGCAATTATTGAATCAATAAAATAAAATAATGAACAGTAATTACTGTAACCATTATTGAGTAGTGCCTTCTTACGTAAGAATCAATAATTGGTGCAATACCGTGTGCTACTGTTCAACAACGCGTATTACTTTACTTTACCCACCGGGTATTCCAACAGTGTTAACGGTAACAACTACGCCGTTATTTATAAACAACTTATATTTGTCGTTTTCTTCATCCAATCGCTTTCCGTTATGAGGCCCACAAAAGACTGCGCCGTCGTACGAATATTCCCCGACAGCAAGAATATTCCACGACCAAACGAATATTCCCCGACAACAATGAATATTTTATAACCACCTGCTTATTCGAAATATTTGCGCATTTTACCCATAACTTTCCACATTAATCAAATCAACCCTTACTATTTCAAAATAATAAATAAAGGAAAATAAATTTCATTTATTAATAATTTGGGGTCTTACACCCGCGGTCCGGCCCGGTCCGCTCATCAAAACGCGGGCTTTGAGCTTCATTTTTTCAGGTCATACAAATCTGGGCCTTTTTGGCCCAGCCTGTCAATGGTCCGACTCAAAAATGATCCGACCTGTTTTGGCCAACCTATAAATATGTTAAAATTTGGTCATAAATTAATCGAAACCTGTGGGGTGGCCCGATCCGTCTGTCAAAACACGGACCTTAGGCTTTACTTTTTCAGCAAGCCAAAATTTGGACCATTTTGATCCGACACATTAATGACCCGACCCGACTATGACCCGTCTCATTTGAGTTAGCCCTCCGTTTGTCAGGTCTACCTTCAGCTGGTGTTGGCCTTTTTTGTTGTTGTTTGTGGAAAGCATTTTTTAGGTTTCCAATTTAACCCCCAATATTTTTGAACTTTTCAATTCAATCCCTCTACATATATACAATGTCTTCCATGTCTAACAAGACTTTCAAAGGCTAAAGATAAAGTAACTTGAGCATCAACTTTGGTCATATGCGAGCAACTTAAATGATCTTGTGTCCCGTATAGTGCCGAGTATTGGCAATTATGGGATGAGCTTGCACTTTCTGAAACAAGTCTTGCAAATTTAAAGTCACATTACAAGTACATAACCATATGCTTTGTTCGTCCATATTTTGTTCAAGCATAAAAAAATGTTCATCCTAATCGTGTTTGTTCAACTAAAGAGACGTGTTCACAAGAGGATTCTTACAAGATAAATTATGATTGTCTCACAATACTTACACGTCTCAATAACCAATATGAAATTTGTGAGGATAAAAAAGAGCAAGTACTCTCCCATATTGATGCTTGTGAGAAACATGATGCGGAAGTTAAGTGTGTTGAACAACATTAAGAGATGGTTTGCAGTGAGAAAATTGAAGTTAAGTTTGACCCCAAATGCGAAAACATCAAAGAAGATAAAGTTGAGGTCAACCATGTTGATTTTCTCTTTTCAATTGATACATTCGAGTCCCAAGCTACTTTAAATTTCTATATTATGTCAGTTATTACCAAAAATTGTGCTAATGACGTTAAAATATCGTATGCGAATGTTTTGTTGGAAGACATCTCTCGAACCGTGATTTATTATTCTACGATATTTCAAAACTCGATGACTAGTTTTTTTCAAAGGCAAAGAGAATGATGCGGTAGGGAAGAAGAAATTCAATAAGTTTATTATTAATTTTGTACTCCCTCCGTCCCAAATTATCTGCTGTTTTAGCAGAAAAATTTTGTCCCACAATATCTGCTTTTTCAAGATTTCAATGTATTTTTTTTCCTTTGTTTTCCAAGTTTGCCCCTTTACCTTAATTGTTGATAGTTATTACTCATTCAAGTCTCTCCTCTTTTTTAAGCATCCTTTTCATATTCCCACCAATAAGAATGTGATTGTCAAAGTTATGCTTCTTAAAAGACCTTGGCACACTCTTCCATGAACAATCTCCTTTTACTAAAGTCTTAATTGCTGAAAACAAAAAATTAGCACGTAAAGGTATTTTAGTATTTTTATCACACATATTGGTATGTGTAGAACTCTAGAACAGCAAATAATTTGGGACGGAGGGAGTATTGTTATTTAGAGATAAATGTGTTATTAATGAAATTATTTAGTAAGGTGTTATAGTAATAGCTTTTCATTATGAGAGTTTTAATTGCAGTAATAGATTTCAATTAGGAGAGTTTATTAGAGTAGTAGATTTTAGTTAGGAGATTATTTCTTTTCTAAATTAGGGTTTTTACTTAGTCCCCAAGTATTGACTATTGTATTTAACCACAATATGCTTCATTATTTTGAAGATTATTAAATATATTGATTTGAGATTAAAGTTGTGTGCTTTTGTGTGTGATTTTTTACTGATTCTCTGTGGAGATAAGTACTCCCTCCATCTCATTATATCTGACGCTTTAGAGATTTTCACATAGATTAAGGATAGATGTAGTTTTACTATTTTACCCTTAATTAATACTTTGATCTCATTTAATTCTCCATTAACATCAAACTTGATTTCACATTCTCTCTCCTAATTTTCTCTCCTAATTAAAGAATTTGAACTGTTTTTTGAAAACCAAGAAAATAGCCATTAATGGTGGTAGACAAGGAAGGGTAGAAAAGGAAACAAATAGGCAAAATATTATTAGTTTTGTAAAACGTCAAATATTTAGAGAGATAACTATTTTGAATAGGTTGCGGGCTTGTGAGTAGACCTGGAAAAATTGACTCAAGCCCGCGGTCCGGCCCGGTCCGCTCATCAAAACGCGGGCTTTGAGCTTCATTTTTTCAGGTCATACAAATCTGGGCCTTTTTGGCCCGGCCTGTCAATGGTCCGACTCAAAAATGATCCGACCTGTTTTGGCCAACCTATAAATATGTTAAAATTTGGTCATAAATTAATCGAAACCTGTGGGGTGGCCCGATCCGTCTGTCAAAACACGGACCTTAGGCTTTACTTTTTCAGCAAGCCAAAATTTGGACCATTTTGATCCGACACATTAATGACCCGACCCGACTATGACCCGTCTCATTTGAGTTAGCCCTCCGTTTGTCAGGTCTACCTTCAGCTGGTGTTGGCCTTTTTTGTTGTTGTTTGTGGAAAGCATTTTTTAAAGTTGTGTCATGTGTGCGTGTTAGGCGGCCTTTAATTCGCTGTAAATTTTTTTAGTACTACTATTCAACTAGTCTAATCATTCCCTCCTCCCTAGTCCCTCTCCTCTCCTCTCCTCTCCTCCCTGAGGACATTTACTCTCTGTTTCTTTGTCTCAATCGGAATGTATTGTAAACTACATTTGTGTTTAATAAATAGACGGGCTAAATATGTCAATGAATTTATTTGAATATAATTTTGAGATTTACAATTAGAATGTTTTATTTTATTTTTTATTTCCAATTTGGTTCGCCAACTAAATGAAGGAGAGCGAGTTGAGTCTTACAAATTATTTTTGAACAATTCAATAACATAAGTTTTAAATATAGTCATGTCAAACAAGTGTTATCTCTTATATAAAAATCATTACCGATAAATGTCAAATACTTTTTTCAGAATAAAAATTAAAATAATGTCATGAATATTAGCCAGCTAGCAACCAACCAACCAACCGGTTGGCTATCTGTCCTCATTTCAATCCACATATCATTCTCCCTCACAGTAAACAGACAGCTTTCCTTATTCACAAATGTAAAACTTTCATTAATTAATAACTCATAACCCCTTAAATTAAATAATTAACTCCACAAGTACTACTTTGCATGCCAGGCAACTAACTGCATGAACATTCTATGTATATCAGTAGTTTCTTATTTTGAAATATACTCCGAACAAACATCAAGGAGTTTTCCCTCCTATTGTCTTACCTCACATATATATATATATATAAGTAAATTCTTACATGATCATGTTGAAGGAGAAAAATAAATGAAAAAAGACATACCATAACAGGGGTGAGAGAGAGAGAGGTTGGTTAGGTAGCATTGGATTCCTCAGAGGTGTGCTTGCAAAGCACATGGCAACTCATGTTAGGTTGGAGACAACAATGTGTGGATCACCACAAGGCACAAACCATTAGCTACGGAAGAGAGCTCCAAATGTATATAAAAACAGTTCATAGGAAGTTATTGTTATAGTATATGTCATACTGTGGCAACATATAGCAAACAAAAACAAACCTGATTATAACCATCATCATAACACGAAAGGTTTGATTCTGCACCATAGTTTTAGTACTAGTACTCTTCTAATATTCTCTTTCAGATTGCAACTCCTATACCTCCTAATTACCAAAAAAGGCCTCCATCTCGAGCTATTTTACTCATCGATGTGGGCTGTTTTTTTAAAAGGATTATTATTACAGTATAATCCGAATTGGTTGTAACATATGATATCTACTAGTTGTAGATATATGTAAATTAGAGGTATCAACAAGATGCTATTTCTATTATAATGATATCTTTGATCTGGCCTATTTTTGTTATGTGGAGTAACAAGTTCTGAACTTTTACCAGCAATGGAATTAACATTGCAGCATTTCTTGTTTCCTGACGAGAATTACAGTTTTCAACTGACGACTGATGAGAATCACATTAATTTGTATTTTGGGTGATCCAATACATGGATGCTTTTAAAGATAGATTTATTATTTTTTTCTTCGAAAGATTACCTATATGATAATTGAAGGGCATTGCATTCTCTCTAAATCTACGTCTAATGGCAAGTTCAAACACGGAAAAATACAAATAATTAGTAGTACATCATTTTCCATAATGGAGTATTGTGATATAGGCATTTATTTTGTCTGCCAAAAGAAAACAGGGAATATTCATAGGAGTTGTCTGTGTTGGAAAAGATCATATCTTTGTGTGGAGAAAGCAATGAGGCAACTGAAGACTGAGTGACATTAGTCAATTGAAGGTAAATTGTAGTACCAACCTGGGTCCTGGGGAGTCAGGTACTGATGAATTAATTGAGAACATACACTAGCACAAGTTGCATCACATGACCAGAATAGCAAGAAGAAATTCATGAATGCTATTGTATCGAATGAAATATGAAAGAGATACATGTGTTGTACTTAACTGAAATCACTAAAAGGCACATACTCATCATGTTCAAGAGTCGGTCTTGTTCGAGTCGCGTTTGCCACTGGCACCTTCATACTCTCAACGGTTGTCATCGATAAGGGCACGCCCCATTGTGCTTCCTCTTCCATTCTCTGTATCCTTTCCCTACGTCTACACTTTCGCACCCAAATAGGCAACAGCATCACTACCAAAACCCCAACCACCACAATTCCAACAACTATAAATTCCTTGTGATTACCCTTCCTACTACTACTACTACTAACGCCATTACTACGAGGAGGCACTCCAGTAGCAGGGGCAGGCGACAAAGCAGTGATCAATTCAACAACCATCGAGAAATGGCCTTGTTTAATGGCCGAACATGCATTCCCTCTCAAGACATTGTCAAACTCCACCGAACCATAAAGATCAAAATACACACACTTGGGCGTCCCCTTGTCTGGTGCCAATTGCACATTGGGAAAGCTTACTATAATTGGTTTTCTGGAAGCTCTTATATCCAATATTTCTGCTTCATTTGTAGCTGATAAAGTGGATGCATCATAAGCCAATAGACCCACTACAGGGGATAGAAAAGTATAGCCAGGCAAAGGGTAGTACAAGGAAGACCAGTTACCCAAGTTGTGGTATACCAAAGCCAGCCTCTCCACAAATGGCTGCTCAACAACACCAATTGGTATATGAAACTCGTTGTAGCTGTGAAACCCCCTCTCTCTTAAGCTACCACCTCTCAGTCTTAGTGCAGAAACTTCAATTCCAGTTAAGTTGGAGGGCACATTAGCATCGTATACAACCCCGGTTATTGGTGGCCGGTCAAATAATGCCCTGAAAGCATACTCCTGAAGAAGTGAGTCGAGTAATCGAACTGAAATTAGTTTGGTTGGTGACTGAGCCTTGAGCATTGGCAAGCACAGAATGGCATAGAGACAGGCAAAAAGAATCATGGGGGATATATTTGGTAAATCAAGATGACAACTGTAAAAGCTTTTTGTCAAAATCAGTGCAGTGCAGTAGAGTAGTTTACTGAGAACGTAACGATCTTTATCTTTCTCTCCAAATATATAAACCTGCTTTAGAGAGAGGGAGAGATACGATCTCAAAAGGGAGAAAGAAACCAACGTATAAGGAATGTGATAAAAAAAAAGAAAAGAAATCTGCATTCTGAAATCTTTCAACATAAATGAATGCATATAATTCCCATATCCATGTTTTTGAAAAAGAATACAAGAATGCACAATCCTTGAAAAATCTTTAATACTACTAAATCAATGAATTGGGAAGAGTGGGAGAGGGAATTAAGGGTGAAATAAACAAATTAAAAAAGAGATAGAGTTGGAAGAAGATGGAGATGAAAACAAGAAGAAGATGATGGGGTGTGTAATTAATAGGGGTACTGACCGTGACAGGCAGATTCCACCACTACCGCTACTGAATTTACTCCTTCCCCAGAAGATCATAACTAGTATACTAAATTACTCCTATGAATTTATCATATTGGATGTGAGATTTGAATATTTTTTTAAAAATTTTATAGTAACCATTTGTGAAAGATATCATCACTTTAACAGTGAATTGTCTCCCCAAATAGGAAAGACGTTCATATTTGAAATTTGAACCGTGAAATGAGCAGGGAAGGCAAGAGGCAGTAGTAGTATGTTGTTGACCAACTTGGCAAATGGCGAGTGCTCCATTCCATCAATATTTATTCACTGTCCAAAAGAAAGAAAGAAAGAAAGAAAATATATAGTACTAGTATAAGTACTAACTACAACTAGCCTGTTCCATACTCTAATCGTTTTTTGGGATTTGGGTTTTAAATGTATTGATGTAACTTCTTTAGTCTCATTTGA
The DNA here is from genome assembly GCA_020205505.1 of Panax japonicus. Taxonomy (NCBI): domain Eukaryota; kingdom Viridiplantae; phylum Streptophyta; class Magnoliopsida; order Apiales; family Araliaceae; genus Panax; species Panax japonicus. The sequence goes on along the minus strand of CM035108.1, from coordinate 74,485,618 downwards.
TATTGGAGTGTTAATTTTACTTCCTAGGTGGAAATCATCATTAATACTTATAAATTAGTATCTTGTAGATACCAGGCCAGTTCTATATATAAGTATTTCCTTACGGTCGGTTGTTTATCTGCTAAAATACTTGCTGCTTAAGAGATGTAACAAGACTATTGGCTTTAATCTTGTTCTTGTAGTTTTATGTACGTTGTGCCTTGGTTTATAGGATTTATTTAATATGCAAGTTAACTTTTCAAATATTGAAAGCCAACCTTACTTGCCTATTCTATTATTGTTAGGGTGTAAATCGAGCCAAGCCAAGTAGTTCGGTACTTGACTCGAGATCATCTCGAAAATATGATCCAAAGCTCGAATTCGAAGTTGATCCGAGTCGAATCTAATCCATACTCGTTTTCTGTTTAATGATACACGAGTCGAATTCGAGCATACCAGTGTTCACTCAGATTAGGGTTCGAGTATTTTATTTTTTTCTCGAACGATACTCGATACCTGCTCGATGGATCATATTCGAATATTGATCTGATCCATGTTAGTAAGCTAAATATGTGATATTTGTATCAATCTTTTATAATTTATAAAGTGTAGTATGAAATTGTGTAAACTTGTACATGAATAAACCAATGAATTGAATGTCAATTTTTATTACATTCTTTATAATTTCAATACATAAATAAAAGTGAAAAAGTTTTATATATAAATATTAGTTAAGTAACCAATTTAGTGTGTAGTGGTTCAATTTTAAGTGAAATGGTTCATATTCGAAACTCGATTTGAAGGCTCATGAGTAACTCGATTTATAAACGAGTCGAGTACTTACGAGCCGAGTAGGTCCGAGTAATGATCTGAGTCGAATCTGACGCAAAAATATAAATCTCTTATCGAATCAGAGTCGAATTCGAGCTCAATTTTTTCAAGTGGAGCCGAATCTGAGCATGAAGGTATTCGCTAAGATTCAACTCGTTTACATCCCTAATTGTTGTCCAACTTTTGTATATTATTTGTATGATTTAAAACTTCATATGATACTTTTTTTTTTTTCTCTACACCAAAAATCCCAACTTCCATCTTACATATGGGGAGAAGAGAACCACCCTCATTTTAGAGAGACCCCCAGTTATCTTTTCTTCTCCCTTCCTATGGATTTTATTTTTTCATTTTGTTTTTTCTATGATACGACTGATTTCTTTCTTTGTGAGATATCTCTTGGTGCTTTTCTCTAGTTGGGAGATTTTTATTGTTGGTGAGAATTTTTTAATGATTGAAGACATTTTGGGTATGATGTTACAATGACGATTGTTTCTTTCTTGAATAACTGCTCAGATCTACATATTATGTTATTACTTTGGAATTATTAAAAATATATCTTGTGTACATTAATTGTTGCTACAATTAATCATTTTTCTGATTATATGTTATAATGTTTGAAATTACTATTTTATGTAATCCTAAGTTAAATATTTGTTTATTTTAAATAATATATTTTTTATAATAACTTATATATAATACCCTTAGTATTAATTATCATATTTATATTCTCTAAACATATTCATAAAGAATATGAAAATTATGTAATTAAATGAGAAATTAAATATGAATAAGATAAATGTTAAAAAGGTACAATAAACACTATGTCAGGAAATTCTATATTGATTAAATTTTTATGTTGTAATAATTAATTTTATTTTAGTACTATACCAGTATTGTTGTTATTTAAAGATAAGTAAAGTACGATTTGCACATATATTAAAATAACATCCATCTAAATCTAAATATAATATGTTATTTTGGTCCACCGCAGTCCACAAGCTAAACATTCATATCTTTCAACGAGTGATTGGGGCAACACATACCAAGAAACCTAAAAATAAAAAATAAAAAGAGTAAAAAAATAATAAATTTATCTTTAGTGATCCTATAAAATTGTATAAAATAATGAATATTGTGAGACCCCGGATTTTATAAATAAAGATTTAAATTTCTCGAAATATTTTTTTGAATATTATGGTGTGGATTTGATATAATGTTATAGTTGTGGGTAGTATTTATAAATTTTACAAAGTATGCAAGTTGTTGTATTATATTCGATTAGTCAGGGAATATTCTTTGTGTCGGGGAATATTCGTACGACGACACAATCATTGGTGGACCCCACAACAGAATTATTGTCGGATTGAGAAGACGACAAAAATATTTTATTGAAAATAACGGCGAAAGTTTTACCGTTAATACTGTTGAACTATTCGGTAGTAAAAGTACAGTAATACGCGTGGTTGCATAGTAGCACACGGTATTAATTATTAATGCTTACGTGAGAAGTCACTCAGTTTTGTTCAATTATTGCTATAGTAATTGTTGCATAGTATCTCACGTTATTTGATTCAATTATTGTCGATATTTTATATATTATTAAATCAATAATTGAAATGATAGAGTTATTAATATTATAAATTACAATATTAACGATGTCTAGAAGTTCTGCCAAGGAGAGGTTTTGTGACGCCCCCAAAATTCGGATACCCATATCTCGAATTCGGTACATCACGTGCAAATACGAATATCCTACTAAATCATTAACAACGGAATTAATAGAATAATTTACATTTATATAATATAAATATTCGTGTCCCAAGGTACCGTAACCATTACTACGACAATTCAATGATTAACTTAAACATACTTAATCATTCTTGAATACATCAAAACAAACATAACAATAATAATAACACTTCTAGTCTTAGGGACTAAGTTATTCTGTCGCCTTGCCCTTTCCCTTGTCCTGTCCTGAAGTACCACCTTGCTCTGCTTTAACTGTAATGTTTTTAGGAAGCAAGAATGAGCAACAAGTTTGCCAAGCAAGTAATATAGCCAGAAGAACAAGCAGTTATAGCATTTAAACCTTTCAAGGATATAATAATAATTGGTTGTTCAAGGATATCAAGAAATATCAAGAGTATTCAATAAGTATTGCTATAGACTGAAGAATATCAACAACTTTCAGGATTTATTCATTTCGAGGTTCAATATGAATGAGCACTGAGCAGTCACTAAGGACTAAGAACTCTTACTAGAATTAACAGTATTACACTGTAATCCAATATAAACGAGTACAACATGTGATCAGCCTAAAGTACCATATGTCATGCATAACATTTAATCATACTCATGTGCGCACGTCAGTTACCCGACAATATATAATTTTTCCTTCAATGAGGGTTGTTCATCTTAGTAGATTTACGATAGTCCGCACCAAGTCAATCGGTTTGGATAACTTTTTAACACATAATAATAGTCTAGTCGAATCAAAGGCTTAGACAATTTTTATAATGCATTTAAGAACGATAAGTCCAATGCTTGCAACAACGTCAAGGTATACAAATGATTTTCGAATAGAAACAGATATTTGCTTGATAAAAATATGATTGATATGACAACAATTCAATGAATACAGTGTGAGAATTAAGGAACTTGCAACACAATAATAATAGTGTTCGGATACTTACTCAATGTAAATTTGAGTGAGGTTAGGGAACTTGCCTTTAGCGTTGATTGTTACTATATCGAAAATCACCTCAATGAATTATGTTTGTCCTATTTATGTAAGTATAGGTATTCATTAGCCAAACACACTTAATATACATATGTAAACAACATGTACACATAACACATTTTTTTTTCTATATATATTGCTGCACCCATCAAAACTCATAGCTGTACACTAACATGCTCATACTTTTGACCACTGCTAGTTTATTCATAATCTTTCTTCTTCGTAGTTCCAAGAGGTTCATTGCTTTAAGTGGACCATAACATCTATTAATCCCACCGACTCCTTTTCTACGCATGTTTGCAGACATTAGATTTATTTTCCCGAAGTTAGTAAAATTCTCTACTTAGAACTCGTTCATGTAATAATAGTTTATAGCAGTATAGGAATATTTATTAATCCATCCTTATATCAAGTTATGATGTTGTCTCCGAGTCCCAGGACATCTCGCCATGTCCGAAGCCGAAGACATCTGGCTATGTCCGAAGATATTACGACTTGTCCGAAGACAACACGCTTCGTCCGAAGACATTACGACTTGTCCGAAGACAACACGCTTCGTCCGAAGACATTACGACTTGTCTGAAGACAACATGCTTTGTCCGAAGATATTACGACTTGTCCGAAGATATTACGACTTGTCCGAAGACAACACGCTTTGTCCGAAGACATCTCCGAAGTCAACTCTTTCAAAGACTTCGGTCTACACTATTTCGACAAGGTCTAAGTTCGTCGGGTTAATTTCATTAAGACTTTACTATATGCATACAACCTAAGGGAATTTCTTAATACATGGTCTAACACGACCGAACCCATCAGCTGGTTCCTAAGTACGGTGCAGCTGCACCCCATGGAGTTCAGAAGCACTGAACATGCTCTGTTTTGCAGAGTAGCCACAACTTGATTCCAGGCAATTATTAACGTATTCACGCACGAAAGTAAACTTTCCAAACACCCTATATCATGCTAATTCATCATACTTGACCTATTAATTTAGGAAAACCGAGAATCAAACAAGACTCAAGTTAAGAACGAAGTAGAAATTATACCTTCTCGAGCTTTAACCTTGATATCTCACACACTGATTTGGTAATGCTTAGCAACTAAGAATTCTTTACTCAGATTTCTCCAACACTCTTATCACTATAACAGACTGCCATGGTGGCTTGTATTTAAAGAGAAAAGCATGGACTAGACACTTGCTTTACCCAATGTTGGGATTCATGGTGCAATAGAAATGAACAATGGTTACTTAAGGAGTTGTTTAACCACCCCATACCAGCCGCTTATCTAGCCCTGCATGCCTAGGATTAGCAGCTTAAAAGTTTGCGTAAAGAGAGTTTAGGCTACTGTTCCTTGTACTTGGTGACCCTTAATTTGGGACAAGAGAATAGATCTCAAACATAGACTAGGGGCTAGTCGGTCGGGCCCATTGCCCCACGCCATATTATTTAACCAACACCTTGTACCATCAGTTAACTATTATGTTGGGTTCCGAATTGGATTTTAAATAACCCAAGTTTATTGGGCTAACTCAAAAGTCCATCAATTAATTTATTGGGCTAGACTCCCAATTTATTATATGGATTATAAACATCTAAATACTTAATTATTCCTCACTAATTCCATCATTGTGTCACACAAGACATCTCATAAACCTTCCATAATTCTCCACATCTTATCAATTATTAAAAGTTAAATTCTAATTCAATTGAGTTACTCACCTCATGCCATGTAAGCATTTATAAAATAAATAATCACAGGCTCTATTTATAATTATTAATATTAAATCGTAAAATTTACGGTTATTGTGAAACCCCAGATTTTATGAATAAAGAATTAATTTTCTCGAAATAATTTTTTATATTATGGTGTGAATTTGAGATAATATTATAGTTGTGGGTAGTATTTATAAATTTTGCAAAGTATGCAAGTTGTTATATTATATTCGATTGGTCAGGGAATATTCTTTGTGTCGGAAAATATTCGTACGACGGTACAATTATTGGTGGACCCCACAACAGAATTATTGTCGGATTGAGAAAACGACAAAAATATTTTATTGAAAATAACGGCGGAAGTTTTATCGTTGATACTGTTGAACTATTGGGTAGTAAAAATACAGTAATACGCGTTGTCGCATAGTAGCACACGGTATTGATTATTGATATTTATATGAGAAGTCGCTCAGTTTGATTCAATTATTGTCGATTAATAATATGAATTATTATAGCGATGATGACGTTTTGTTTTATTCGTATTATTAACGTAATAAAACAGAAACATCTTTTTATATAAAATAGAATACTTTATTAAAGTTATTCTATAAATAGAATATATTATATTTTATTGTGCATAGTGTTGCATAGTGTTTTGCATAGTGTTGCATAGTGTTTTGTATAGTGTTTGCATAGTAAAAATCTTTTTATATAAATAGAATATATTATATTTTATTTAAAAGATTTTTCTTTAAATATGGACTGTCAGATTAAATTAAATCAATCTGGACCGTTCATGGATTAGTTACTATGCATTCCATTTTCCTATAAATAGAAGCTCATTCCTTCATTATTTTCTTACGAATTCATTGAAACTCTAGAGAGAGAAATTATAGAGAGAAGCTATAGAGAGAAAATTATAGAGAGAAAGAAGAAGAGTATTCTGCTACTTCACTACTTCTATATCCAGTTTCTGTTACGGTAAGGGGTGTTATTCTTTCTTATTCATGAAGAGAACTATTGTTATTCCATTTCTTATTATTCTGTTGGAATAACCTGTATACGCGGTCTACCCTATACTTGGTGACATTCTTCTATCATTCTGTTGGAACATCCTGTCTGTGTGTTTTACACCGGACCTGGTTTCGTCTTTATTATTATTCCGTTGGAACATCATGTCTGTGTGTTTTACACCGGACCTGGTTCCGTCTTTATTATTATTCCGTTGGAACATCCTGTCTCTGTGTTTTACACCAGACCTTGTTCCGTCTTTATTATTATTCCGTTGGAATATCCTGTCTGTGTGTTTTACACCGGACCTGGTTCCGTCTTTATTATTCTGTTGGAACATCCTGTCGGTGCAAATTTTGCCGGACCTGGTTCTGTTATTATTATTCTGTTGGAATAACCTGTCTATGCGAAGTACCGCATTCATGGTGATTTCTGTTGTTATTCCATTCCTTATTATACTCAGTTGGTTAAAGTTTTGACTTCTATACTCCGTGAAATTAGTAGAATATTTTTGATATTTGCGCTTCATCCAGTATCTTTTCATGGAAATATTCTTCTGATCATTCTTGAATTTTACCCCACAAAACAGTACCTTATTGACAATTTGGACGTTATTGGTTCTTGGACAAATTAATTCTTGAACTTGTTTTATTGAATTCTTATATCATTGTCATCATCCTCATGTTTATATTTTTTTGAAAGTCATCTGTGGCCTGTAGTGCATAGATGGACTTGGTATGATTATGACCAGGGATTATTCGGTGTAATCATGACCGTAATGTTACAAATGATGTGGTAAAAGTCCTCATTGGCCCGTAGTGCATTGATGGACAGTTGTTGGCATGATCATGACCATTGATGAATACACAAATATCCTTGGCCCGTAGTGCATGGAATTTGTGGTCGCGACCCTAATGAGTATCATTGGCCGTAGTGCATGGATGATGTGGATTATTTATTAAGCTGAGTCTCAGCGATAAAAGTGATTAAAAAACTTTTTAAATCATAAAAGATAGTAGATTTTATTTTCTACTTGACTCTTTTAATGGATTGCTTGATCCGCTGCTGTTAAACTTGATGTTGTTATATTTTATCAGTTTAATACTGTTGAAGGCTAACGATAATTTATTCTGCATTATCTTAGTCATAATATTTCTTACTGGGCTAGTTGAGCTCACCCTTTCTTTCACTGTTCTCTTCAGGAAATGAGAACATAGCAGGGACTAGTCGGGGAACGGAGTGACGGTCCAGAGGATAGCATTAGTAGTCCTCACTATTCTGAGAAATAGTGTATTAATAATTGTAATGAGGACTCTTTTTGAGTTTGTATAATCTCTAGTAGACAATAATTGTATTCAAACTCACAGTTATGTTTTGTCGTATTGTACACGACAGTTGTATTAGTAAGTTGTATTTGAATTATGTACCATGTATCTGACGACCCAAGATGGGTGATGTATACCTAATTTTGGGGGCGTCACAGTTATTACATCCTCCCCCCTTATAAAAATTCTGTCATCGGAATTGATACAAGGTTACACAAAAAGATGGGGATAGTCTCTCCTCATCCTATCTTCTAATTCCCACGTGGCCTCCTCGACATCGTGGTTTCGCCAAACAACCTTTACAGAAGATATAATTTTGTTTCTTAGCGTTTGTTCTTTCTTGTCTATTATCTGAACAGGAATTTTTTTCATATGTCAGATTCTTCTCTACTTGAATGGGCTCATAGGAAATCACGTGTCTATAGTCAGACTTGTACGGACGTAGTACGGAAATGTGAAACACGTTGTGGATGTGTTCCAATTCGGGTGGCAAAGAAACTTTGTATGCCACTTCGCCCACTCGCTTCAATATCTCGAATGGCTCTATGAAGCTCGGACTCAATTTTCATTTCTTTCCGAATCTGATCTTTCCCTTCCAAGGAGATACCTTCAAAAACACAAAACTACCGACTTCAAAGTCTCGATTCTGACGATGCAAGTCGGCATACTTCTTTTGGCGATCTTGAGCTGCTACCACGTTGTTGCTACCCCGACATGAAAAAGTTTCAAATTTGATAAAAAGTTCCAACCAATATTTCGGCATAATGATATTGAAGAAATAATATCATTTGAGAAGAAAATAACATCTCTTACCTCAGAAAGGATAGTATTTCTGACTGGTATACTTGATATACTGCTAAAAGGACTTGCACCGTATAGCAATACTCAAAGTACTAAAATACTCACAAGAATACGCTCAATATATCGAGAGAGAAAGAGAGAGAAGTTTGTAGTTTCTGGTGTGATTTTCAATTCTAACCTAATCACCCTATTTATAGAAAATTGCTTAGAACACCAAAACAGAAAATTTAATATAATATAATAATTATAAAATAGTATACGCACTCCTTGAAATCTGACTTTCAGCAATTCACACATGCTAACCTTCTAGAAAAAGTAAGAAAAACATTTTTCTTAAAATAATTATTTAAAACTTCCAAAAATCAATTATTTCGGAACTTCGGAACTTCAATAATTCATAATAAATAGCCCTTTTATCAGAAAATTCGAATCTCGTGACTTTTTATAAGAAATTCAATTCTCTACAACTTTGCAGAAGAAAGTTTTTTCAAATTCCAAACAGAAATTGACAGAAATCTATAAACGTGCGATTTTACAGGCTATAATCAAATTTCAGTCAAGAAATGGTCCCATGGACATGTTTAACATGTTTTAAACAACTTTTGCAACAAAAATACTCCTCATCCTCATATACTCATATATCCCACATTCATTATAAAAATATCCCATTTATTATATTATAATAATATAATAAAATATTATTTTATCAGAAAAGATAAAATTTCAATTTTTAACAATTGTCACTTTAAAAATTTTCTCCATCTATATTCACATAAAATCAATATTTTTCTCATCATATAAATTAATAATTAATAATTAATTATTCACAAATAATATTACAGAATCACAGTACTGACAACCAGGCCGTTCCCAGGAAAGAAGGAGCTTTCCAATAAGAATTTCTCCTTACTAGCACACAATTAGGTGACTAAACCTCTCCTTAGATAGAATTTTCTAGACATTGCCAATAATGTTATCTAATAATATTATTCAGATAGTATGAATTATTGCTCCGATAATGAAAAATACTGTGTAGTGACAATTATTAAAATAACAGTAATATAAAAATTAACGCAGAAAATATTGAATCAATAAAATAAAATACTGAACAATAATTACTGTAATAATTATTGAGTAGTGCCTTCTTACGTAAGAATCAATAATTGGTGCAATACCGTGTGCTACTATTCAACAACGAGTATTACTGTGTTTTAATCACCGGATATTCCAACAGTATTAACGGTAACAACTGCGCCGTTATTTATAAACAACTTATACTTGTCGTTTTTTTCATCCAATCGCTTTCCGTTATAGGGCCCATAAAAGAGTGTGCTGTCGTACGAATATTCCCCGACAGCAAAAATATCCCACGACCAATCGAATATTCTCCGACAACAATGAATATTTTATAACCATCTGCTTATTTAAAATATTTGCACATTTTATCCATAACTAATCACATTAATCAAATCAACCTTACTATTTCAAAATAATAAATAGAGGAAAATAAATTTCATTTATTAATAATTTGGAGTCTTACATATGTCTTATATTTTAATTTTGCTTGCATCCTATTGGTTGGTTGATTGAATTTTTGCATTAGTGTGATATCAAAACATTGATACGTATATCTGTAGAATTATTTCATCCATGAACAGTGCCCTTCCATTCTCCTATAAATAGAAGCTCATTCCTTCATTATTTTTTACGAATTCACTGAAACTCCAAAGAGAGAAATTATAGAGAAACTATAAAAATGTATTATGTTACTTCCCTATTCTTATATCCAATTTTTTATGGTAAGGGGTGTTATTCTTTTTTATTTATGAAGAGAACTGTTGTTATTCCATTTCTTATTATTCTGTTGGAATAACATGTATACGCGGTCTATCCTATACTTGGTGACATTCTTCTATTATTCTGTCTTTATTATTCTGTTAGAACATCTTGTCTGTGTATTTTACACCGGACATGATTTCGTCTTTGTTATTATTCTGTTGGAATATCTTATCTGTATGTTTTACACCGAACTTGATTCCGTCTTTATTTATTATTCTGTCGGAATATCATGTTTGTGCGTTTTACGCCGGACCTGGTTCTATTATTTATTATTCCGCATTTATTATTCTGTTGGGACATCCTGTCGGTGTGAATTTCACCTGACCTGGTTCCGTTATTATTATTTTGTTAGAATAACCTGTCTATGCGATGTACCGCATGCATGATGATTTCTTTTGTTATTCCATTCGTTATTATACTCAGTTGGTTAAAAATTTGACTTCTATACTTCATGAAATTAGTGGAATATCCTTGATATTTGTGCTTCATCCAGTATCTTTTCATTGAAATATTCTTCTAAGCATTCTTGAATTTTACTCTACAAAGCAATATCATGTTGATAATTTGAACGTTATTGGTTCCTGAACAAATTAATTCATGAACTTGTTTTATTGAATTCTTATATCATTGTCATCATCCTCATGTTTTTATTATGTTGAAAGTCATCTGTTGTCTGTAGTGCATAGATGGACTTGGTATGATTATGACAAGGAATTATTCGGTATAATCATGATCGTAATGTTACAAATGATATTGTAAAAGTCCGCATTGGTCCGTAATGCATTGATGAACAGTTTTTGATATGATTATGGATATGGATTCTCTTCGGCCAAGGGAGTAAAAATAAATTATTTTATGGCATGATCATGACCGTTGATGAAAACACGATTATCTTTGGCCCGCAGTGCATGGATAATTCGTGGTCGTGATACTAAAGAATATCATTGGCCTGTAGTGCATGGATGATTTAATGATGTGGATTATTTATTGAGCTGAGTCTTAGCGATAAAAGTGATGAAAAACCTTTTTAAATCATAAAAGATAGTAGATTCTATTCTCTACTTGACTCTTTTAATGGATTGCTTGTTCCGCTGCAGTTAAACTTGATGTATATTGTATTTTATCAGTTTAACATTGTTGGAGACTAATGATAATTTATTCTACATTATCTTAGTCATAATATTTCTTACTAGGCTAGTCGAGCTCACCCTTTCTTTCACTGTTCTCTTCAGGAAATGAGAACGTAGCTGAGACGAGTCGGGGAACGGAGTGATGGTCTTAGATGGTGTATTAGTAGTCCTCACTATTCTGTTAAATAGTGTGACAATAAATATAATGAGGACTTATTCTGAGAGTGGATATTGTCTAGAAGACAGTATTTGTATTAAAATCACAGCTCTCTTGTTGTATTTTAAAGATTGTATTTGTATTTTGTACTATGTATTTGACGACTCAGAATAGGTGATGTATACCTATTTTAGGGTATCACAAATATTTTTTTATACTAATGAAGCTCAATAAATAATATATTTACCTTTTAGTTTGTATACTTTATCTTATTCAAAGAGTACAAACGGAGAGAATAAAAAGTACAAATGGCGGTAATAATAAAGAAAATAAAATTGGAACGGACCTATCTATCTAATAAAATACAAATAATTTTGAATTTTCCGCTCACTCAATAAATCATCTGGGCCGTCCAAAGTTTGAGATAAATCCCACCGTTCATACATCTATCTAATAAAATACATCTATCTATCTAATAATCTAATAATAATCTAATAATAATTTAATAAAATACAAATGACTTTAAATTTTCCGCTCACTCAATAAATTATTTTGGTCGTTCAAAGTTTGAGATAAATCATATTGTCCATACAGTGCCGGAGGCACGGGACCCAGCTAGTATTATACATGGAGTAACAACTGATATTTTCTAAATATATATATATATATATATATATATATTCATATAAATACTTTCACATGAATAATCTCTATATAAAAATAAATAATGCTAGAAATACAAACTATTTTACAAACAATTCATATGACATATATATCATAACATCAGTCGATTATAAAATATTTGTAAAATACATTTTAATATGTCATGTTCTACGTACGTATATCCAATATCCATTTTTTAGTTTAGAAAGACTGAAATACTAGGAAGCAACCGTAGTCATACTCTTCGAAAGGGAGAGGGAGAGGGAGAGAGAAGAGGAAGAGTTAGCTCTGCAATTTTAAAATCCCTCGGGTCCAGTCAAAGAGCCCCAACATCAGAACTCCATTGAATTTACAGTGGTAGTACTCTCTTTTCTTGACTTTTTCTTCCATTACTCGTTTTAGGGATTTTGACTTGTCCCTTAACTTATCACACAGGTTTCCAAGATTAGGGCTTTTTTGACTGCTCAAACTTGAGGAGAGAAAAAAATGGATACATCGTCGTCGTCCAGTAATTCTCCAAGCAGCAGCAGCAACAACAGTAATCCCATACGGTTCAGATTTAATATTGCCGCATCTAATTTAATTCAGGCTCCATTATTAGCCCTATTAGAGTACTCGGGAGTTCTTCAGAATCAGTCAATAGCTGGTTCCAATCAAGAAATGCAAGCTTTGATTGATAATCCCTCAATCCCAGCTGCTAATAATTATCATGATCCTGCATCCCCTACTAGTTCTGAGGAGGTTTCAATCAGGATTATCGGTGCAGGAGATGAAGAGCCGTCTGCGGTGGCAATAGAAGGTGGTGATGAGGCGGTCGAGGGGCATTCTTTGCCATCCGCACCGGGTTTTAATTCTGCCAACGCAAATCCACAAGGAGAGTCTGGAAATGGGGCAGGTAGTGGTGACAACAATAGTAATGTCAACGGGGAGTCTACTTATCAGAGATATGGTATCCAGCAGATTGCCCGTTGGGTCGAGCAGATTCTTCCTTTCTCTTTGCTTCTTTTGGTGGTTTTCATTCGCCAACATTTACAAGGTATTATTACTTTTTTTTAAATGTAAAAAATATACTTAGCTGCTGTCATAATCTAGAATTTGAATATGATGAATGTATACATGTTAGTGATATCTGATGTGTGCCCTTATTGGCTTCAAAAAAAGAGTTTATATTATACAATTCATCTTGTGTTTGTAGGAAAATGAATGAAAGTTCATCGTTAAGAGGTAACTTGATTCTCCAACTATTGTTCAGCCTTAATCAACTGCATTTAGTAGAAAGAGAGAGGGGCTTTTTCGAAAGGCTATTGAAGTATACATATATGTATATGTATATATTTACACACACACACACACACAGAGACAGACACACACATATATATAGTGCTACTATGCTTGTAGGGTATAGGTATACCACTTATGAGAAAGAACCGCAAGTCTATCATTGCCAAAACAATCATTTGGTTATATGCCATTTTGATTTTAGGCTTTGCTCTTTCTTTCAATTTAAGAAATGATGCTAAAGTGTGGTGGTGAACTGGTGATCAACTACTCCATATGTATGTTACTGGGAACTCATTAGAACTAAGACTTTGGAAATGTTTTCATATCTTTCCTTTGTGCACATTCAATTCATGGAAAGGAAAATAAGTCCCAAGTCCTAAGCCAACTTTTACATTGAAATCAATCTACCATAAGCTTTAATATTCATAAGCCACTTTTGGAAAAGAATATACCATGAAGATAATTCAGTGAAATGATCTAAAATTTTTCGGTAGTGACAATTAGGGGAAAACTTGAATTATCAAAGTAGGGTAGGCTAGAGATTAAAATATTGACGTTTAACCTTTTGTTGCAGAGAGAATATAGATGAATATACATTGAGAGAGGGAGGGGGAGAGAGTTATATCATACAGAGAAAACTAATGTGGATGGAAACACCGTTAACTTCACTCACAGTCAGCTTGTGCAAAACGGCAGTGTGGTATGGACTATTGTCCTGTCTCAATATAAGCAATTATTTTGTCATTTTGACTATGTAGTTTGCATCTCATTCTCTAAATCAAAGAGCTAGAGATTCTCTGATTCTCTGTGAGATAACATAGGATCATGGCCCCATAAAAATTTCAGAGGAGAAGTTGTTCCCGTAGATGTTTTATTGTTTGGTAGACCGACTTTGCCATGGACTCTTTTGAAGGTCATACATACCGTGATCTCTTTCCTGGTTTGTAGGGGAAGATCTATTTTAATGGATACAATTTAAGTATTTCACTAATTTTATGCCCTGCCTTCCTCGTTGAAACCCTACCCGTACCTATTTTCTATTGGAATTAAAAGATTATCATTTACCTTGTTATTGCATCTTTCGTCTTTGTCAGGAAAACAAACATTAAATGTCGTTGAGAATCTTTAAAAACGCAAGTGATATTCTAAAAGAGCAATAATGATATTCATTTGTTTATCTTAATTGAATAGAGTTCATGCCATCTTCAAAAACCACATATCAAAGGAGTTTTGCGGAATTATATTTGCAGGACGTAGGTAGATTTTTAGAACATTGGGGGGTAGATATATGATATAACCACTGCCTAATTTTCAGAAATACATGTGCATATTCTTTAGCTGCGAGAACACCCGCTTCTTCTGGTGCAAATTATAAGATCTTTTTATTGAATATATATATATATATATATATATATATATATTATATAATATTCACAAACTTTAGTTTCTCTCCCCCACCCACCCTCCCTCCCTCGAGGAATTCTAGTCCTCATTTGATGCACATTCTTTTTCTTTTCTAATGAGAAAAAAAACATCATAAAAAGATATTTGTTCATTAATGGTCTTTTTGTAGTTTTCTCTAAATAAATGGTTTAAGTGACTAAAATAAAGTGTAATTTTTAGTTTAACATGCTTGGTTAATCTTTCAGAAAGATTCCAAGACACATTCTGAATTGTTCCCTTTTTCCAGGTTTTTTTGGTACAATTTGGATTTCTGCAGTCCTATTCAAATCAAATGATATTCTGCGAAAGCAAACAGCTCTAAAGGTATTGATTTCCTTCCAATGTCCAAGCTAATTCTATTACAATCAATCCTAATATGGTCTCTCTTTTTTTTCCCTTTCTTTTGTTGTTTGGGGTTTTTTTCTGGCATTTAAACTTGTTAACTGATTATTTTTACAGGGAGAGAGGAAAATCTCTGTTCTTATCTGCATCACTGTGATATTTATGCTCCATGTGGCTTGTGTTTATTGGTGGTATCAAAGCGGAGACCTTATATACCCATTGGTCTTGCTTCCTCCAAAAGTGGTCCCACCTTTCTGGCATGCTGTATTCGTTATCATGGTCAATGGTAAAATCTTGATCTCAGCCATTTTTTTTTATTATCTATCAATAATAATTTGTGCATGCAAGCTTGGTTAACTATGTACTTGTTACTAATTCTGCTATGTGATTAGTTTGCTCATTTGCTGACACAGAAGTTTTCCTTGGTTTTCGTGTTTCCTTTTTAAAAAAAAACAATGAGAAATTTTGAGCTTGAGGAAAACGTATTTAATTCGTCTATGTTTCCCGTGCCTGGTTTATGCACACCATATTGTCGTCATTACCTTCGTAGCATGAGTTGCCATTACCTTCCTACAAACTTGAGCGGGCATAACTAAAGGCTTGGAAGTGTCTAGATGATTCCATACTTTTCCTAGAGTGTCTAGTCTTGTGGCAGTGGACTTGTCTAATTACCTGTACCAATATCTTACATGACACCTCAAGAACATTCTGTAGTTATTTGTAAATATTTACTAGCTGTGGTTGCTTTCTTCCATGACCAGAATGACCTAACTCTTCTGATATTAGTTTCAATCAGTGATATGGGTTACCACACTTCTAACCATACCAACGGGCATCTTAGGTTCGGAGCTGCTTGACCTCTCCACACAAAATATGATCGTTTCAGCTGCTAAAAATAAATGACAAAACCTCCCTCATTTCACCCTACTTTAATACCTGTAAAAGTTCTCATCTTTGGAAGAATTATGCCAGTATGTGCGCTGTTACCCTCAAAATGTGAACTCTACCCATTTCCTCTGTTTCTGCTTTATGATTTTATGATTCATATAGAAAGACTCCGGTTACATATATTCATTAACCTCCAATATCACAGGAGTCTGTCAACAACTCAACACTCACCTCCCCCCCTCCCACCACCACCCACACGAAAAAAAGAAGCAGAAATTGATGCGGTACGGAAGAAGAAATTCAATAATTTTATTATTAATTTTATATTGTTATTTAGAGATAAATGTTTTATTAATGAAATTATTTAGTAGGATATTATAGTAATAGCTTTTCATTAGAAGAATTTTAATTGTAGTAGTAGATTTTACTTAGGAGAATATTATAGTATTAGATTTTAGTTAGGAGGTTGTTTCCTTTCTAAATTAGGTTTTTTACTTCATCCCCAAGTATTGGATTTTCTATTTAAGCATTGTAATATTTCATTATTTTTAGATTATTGAATATATTGTTTTGTGTTTCTTTACCTGCGGAGATAGATATACCTTATTTCTTCTTCCTTCCCCGTCCTACATCATAATGGTATCAAAGTCAAAATTCTTGATATCGTTTGATTTCTTCAAATTCCTCCCTATCCTATTTTTCTGGCCTCCATCAAATTATCGAAATTCGCTAGATAATCAACAACAATTTTTCGAGACAAAAGCACAATATGCAGTCGTAGTCTCAATTTATTTCAAAAAAAAAGTTCAGCGTTACGGGTCATCCGTTCATTGCTACAAAGCGCGAGTGGTGATTTTTCTTCTGCCAAATTATAGTATTGTACCCCCAAGTTTCTGAAATTTTCAAATCAGCAACTTAAGTTTATGAAATTTTCAATTCCGCCCCCAAAGTTTCTATAACTTTTAATTCAACCCTTAAAGCTTCTGAAATATTCAATTTAGCCCCCACAGTTTTTGAGTTTTCAATTTATCCCTCAAAGTTTTGAAATGTTCAATCAGCCCCTCTACATATATACAATGTCTTCCAGGTTTAACAATCCGGATTTTTTTGGGTCAAAGATAAAGGAACTTGAGCATCGAACCCTGGTCATATGCGAGCCACTTAAATGGTCTTGTGTCCCGTATAGTGCCGAGTATTGAAAATTATGTGATGAACTTGTACTTTCTGAAACAAGTCTTGCAAATTTAAAGGCACATTACTAGTAGATAACCACATGCTTTGTTCGTCCATATTTTGTTCAAGCACAAAAAATGTTCATCCTAATCGTGTTTATTCAACTAAAGCGACGCGTTCAGAAGAGGATTCTTACAAGACAATTAATGACTGTCCCACAATACTTAAACGTCTCAATAACCAATATGAAATTTGTGAGGATAAAGAAGAGCAAGTACTCTCACATATTGATGCTTGTGAGAAACATGAAGCGAAAGTTAAGTGTGTTGAACGACTTTCAGAGATGGTTTGCAGTGAGAAAATTGAAGTTAAATTTGTCCCCAAATGCGAAAACATCAAGGAAGATAAAGTTGAGGTCAACCATGTTAATTTTTTCTTTTTGGTTGATACATTCGAGTCCCAAGTTACTTCAAAATTTTATATTATGTCGTTGTTATTCCCGAAAATTGTGCTAAATGACATTAAAATATCTGATGCGAATGTTTTGTTAGAAGACATCTCTCGAACCGTGGTTTATTATTCTATGATATTTCAAAACTCGAGGATGAGTTTTTTTCAAAGGCGAGGAGAATGATGCGGTACGAAAGAAGAAATTCAAAAAGTTTATTATTAATTTATATTATTATTTAGAGATAAATGTGTTATTAATAAAATTATTTAGTAGGATATTATAGTAATAGCTTTTCATTATAATTTTAGTTGTAGTAGGAGAGTTCATTATAGTAGTAGATTTTAGTTAGAAGATTGTTTCATTTCTAAATTAGGATTTTTACTTAATCCCCAAGTATTGGATTTTCTATTTAAGCATTGTAATACTTCATTATTTTTAGGTTATTGAATATATTGATTTGAGATTAAAGCTGTGTGTTTCTCTACTAATTTTCTGCGGAGATAGGTATATCTTATTCCTTCTTCCTACCCAGTCCTACATTACATCAGAAACCAAAGGACAACAAAAGAGGAGAAAATGACTTGTGTTTTGATATCCTAAACAATTCTACCACAACTAACTTCCAAAGTTTGTATGCCACATATGTTATCAACTTATAAACAGTTCCTGCTACACTAATAGGCCTGAACCATAATATTCCATGCATTTTCTCTGGAACAAATGATATGAAGGATTAACTCAAGATCTTATGGTTCTAGTGCTTGTATATGACATGTTGCAGTACCATGATACCATCAAATGAGTTCCCAATAGTGCAAGTTCGTACAATCAAGGCTGGAGGCCGTATCCTCACTTCGGCTCCTCAATATCCAGTCATTTTCCAAAAATGGCACTTCACTCAACTCCTTTTTGCTCATACTGACATAGTGTCCATTTCATTCAGTGGTGATCTTCTGCTCTAGGTCTATGTAAAATTCTCACAGAAACCAACCATTCCTCTTTTGACATCCCAAGAATTGCATTGCATCAGTAACAAGAACTTTGTGCTGTTAAATCTAATTCGATGTTATGGGTCTCCCTTGCCACTTCCTCTCTCAAGGATTCTTTCATGGGTTTCACATTTTCTATCTCTCGGCAATTCATTGTGTTATATTATGATTTTAGAGGGTGGTAAATTTTCCTCCCCTTTCAGATACAATGGTGAGGCAGGCAGCAATGGTGTTCAAATGCATACTTTTGATGTATTATAAGAATAGTGGCGGCCATAATTATCGAAAGCAGGTAATTTATATGTATATATATACACACACAGAGTTTGTAGGTGCTTATATTTGTAAATTATTTTCTTTTTCATAAATCATGAGCCAAAATATACCGACTATAGAGGGCCTTTTGGTTTTCAGGGTCAAATGCTGACACTGGTGGAGTACATGTTGCTGTTGTATCGGGCATTGTTGCCAACCCCAGTTTGGTATCGTTTTTTCTTAAACAAAGAATATGGAAGCCTCTTTTCATCATTGACCACAGGATTGTATTTGACCTTTAAGCTTACGTCAATTGTACAAAAGGTATGCCTTTGATGTTCATGAACTTTATATTCTTTTCGTCTCTATTCCCAATATTACCTATTTACCATACAGACTATTGTCAAATAGAATATCGCTATTTTTTCTATCGTAATTACTGCATTCTGGATATGCAGGTTCAATTATTCTTTGCTGCATTGAGGGCCTTATCTCGCAAGGAGGTACATTATGGTTCATATGCTACTTTTGAGCAGGTTGGCAGGCTTCTTGCCTCTTTATGTAATTTTATTTTAACTTTCTGCATTGATGCCGTTGGCTTCTCTTCTTGTTGACAGGCCTTTGGAATAAGTACATTTCTTTAATGGCCAGTTCTTTGAAGTAGATTGCGATGATTCTAAGCTTAGGCATTGCTCTGTTTTTTTTTGGTGGGTATGTGACTGGTCATTTGGTTGTGCGTGTCTGTGCCAGAAGAGGGGGTAGGTTTTATTCTAGATCACTTAGAGCGGGAGCGTGAGTTGAAGAGCACCAATATGTCATATTTTAAAAAACAATTGAAGCGGGAAAGTTTAGAGAATACTAGTCACAGGGGTAAACACAATGTGTGTGCAGAATAAACTCCTTGATAAAATGAATTAGGTTCATTTAAGAATCAAAATTGCCTTTTCCCCTTGAAATGGAATAAAAATATAAGGGAGAGAGAAAAGAAAATTAATTCTCTGATGATCATCATCCATGCCACCTATAATACTGAGAGATTTGAGAAGGTACTTGAAATAAAAGCATCACGTCGATCTCCTTGCCTGAGAAATGAACACAAATGTAAGAGAGCCTATTTGAATAATAGTTTTAAAAGAATACCAAATGATGTTATAAGAAACTTTTTCTTGTGAAGAATATTTTCTACAAGGATTTGTGTAGGTTAGTAATTCATACCTTTTGGGAATAGGGTTCTAGTTGACTGTGGAGGAGAGATATCAGCGAAGGATATGAGTCTTGATTGAGGGTTTGAAGAGGGGAGAATAACGGACATATTAAGGAGTGTGCGAAGATCCAAAGTCCAAAAGTTCCCTCTATAGAAATCATAGGCGTATTTATAGATTATGGTGTCCCTTAGTAAGTAGTCATATGTGCTGGGTATTTGACTTCAAATCACTTGGTAAAAAGAACTCTTTTCTTCTCAAGTTGTCTTTGTATACAGTACTTCCCTTCCGCTTTATGGGTTGGATACATTAAGACTAATAACTGTGATACCAAAATGAGTAACATGATTGTCAAACCTTCCCTTTTTCTTCTTGTCAGCTTTGTGTTGTTCTTTAATTTCATATTAGTTGAAGTGATAAAGTAATAACATCTTTGCTCGAACTCATTTATTGACTTTTCAAAAGTAGAAATTCCCCAATAAAGGTAAAGATTAATGTTTATGACTATCACCTAGTAACAGACATAGAGAACACAAAATAAACACTGCACTTCCTCCGAGTTTAAGATGATTTGTCCTAACTCTGCCACCGGATGAATAAATGCTCTAAAGATGCTCTTAGCATCCTACAACCTTTTCTGTTTTGTTGAGAAGGTCAAATGTCACGCTACCTGTGCATACTAAAAAATATCATATGATGTGCACCTTGCATCCTTTACGCATGCTAATTAATGCTTGAATTTATAGTCATGCACCTATCCTAACTTGTCAGGATTTCATGCAGGTCAATGCTGCTGGGGATCTTTGTGCCATTTGCCAGGAGAAAATGCATGCTCCAATATTGCTTAGCTGTAAACACATATTCTGCGAAGACTGTGTATCAGAATGGTTAGCATATATGCCTTTTCTTACTCTAGAGATCATGATTTGTTTCCCTCTCCCTTTTGTAAATTGTTAACCAAGCATAAGCTCATTTGATATTCCTTCAAGGTTATAGATTAAATTTGTGGCTAAATTAAATCTAGTTGGGAGCATTATACAACTTTATCCATTCATTTAGAATAGAGATATTTTTTTTGCCTCCATGGTGGATTTCACTACTAGTTTGTAAGATGAATTTAATGTTCTCTCTGATGAACTAACTTCAGCAAAGCTGCTGAAAAATAAGAATATATAGGAAAGCCTGATATTGTTTCTTGGCCAGCGACCAAAGACATCCCTTGATGATCAGGCTGTGTTGTTTTTGCTGTTGGCATCTTCCACTTTTTTGTTTCTACTTTTTTTTTAACTTATTAGTTCCATAGCAGTGTTGGTTAAACATAATCACCTAACCTTGAATCAGTTTGGTCATTTTCTTGAATCATTCATTTTGATTTCTTTCTTTGTTGAAAGTATTTCTTTTTGGTTTTTACATGTTTTAATGCTCCATGCTTAGTAGAACCACCTTTCCTTCGGTGCTTGTTTTAATGTTCTCTGCTTATTGTGTTTTTTTTTGCTTTAACTTTATCAATTGGGTCATTGTGAGGGACAATTTATTTTGTTTGCTTGCAGGTTTGAGAGGGAGAGGACTTGCCCTTTATGTAGGGCTCTTGTCAGACCGGCAGACATCAAATCATATGGAGACGGATCGACCAGCCTGTTTTTCCAGTTATTCTAAGCACTACTTGATAACCAAGACATTTCCTGTTCTTCAAACTGGTTATACATTGTCCATGCCATCTGATCTTACTGACCATTCATAAACTGAATTTTATTACATTCTTGTCGTTTGCTTTTAGGGAAGATTTAGAAATGCTGAGTTCCAATCCGGCCCAGAAGAGTGAGGCAGAATGG
Organism: Panax japonicus; assembly: GCA_020205505.1. NCBI lineage: Eukaryota > Viridiplantae > Streptophyta > Magnoliopsida > Apiales > Araliaceae > Panax > Panax japonicus. The sequence goes on along the minus strand of CM035108.1, from coordinate 74,463,568 downwards.
CAGAATGTCTATATCTTGTGTATTCAAGGGTTATGTATGTATTTGGAACCACAGATATCAGCATCAAGTTGATTGTAATATTTCATTATGTAAATGCAAGATAAATTTTCAGTGAGTGAATGTATTTGGAGCCACAGATAACAGCTTCAAGTTGCTTATAATATTTCATTTTGTGAATAGTAAATGCAAGATAATTTTCAATGGTTCCAGCCTGTATGGACCTTCATTAACAACTATAATTAATAGTCATCAAATTTTGGATTAGTATTCTCTGAATTCTGATTTCAAGTTTCAACACAATATGCATGGATGATGGCTTGTCTTCATGTTATGGTTCACTGTTGTAGCACAAACATATACTGTATATCTTATAACCTTAATGTCTTCTCAGTAATGCTTCAGATATCCTTGGTTGTAATGAAATAAAATGCTGACTTCTGATAGTCTTGCATTAGAGATTTTATATCAAATTTTTGAGAACGAGTTATCCAGGGATAAGGGTATAAACTATGTGCATTGCACTGATATCATGTCCACAAACATTAACGAATTTAACAGTTTACAGCACCAAATAGTTTCAGAGTTCAGTTTCATATACAAATTAAAGTCCCATCAATATTGTACGCGTGACAACAGCCCTCACATTGTTGCATTGATGGAGGGCACAAAAACTTGCACACAGACAATTGAATCACATTGTGATTTCTTCTTTACACTTGCAAGCCCAAAAGGCTAGTTTAAACATTTGGCAATGCAGAATAAATTATAAATTGGCAAATCAAGTAGAGAAGAACAACAAAAGATATATATTGATACAAATTCCAAAAAAAGGAGGCAGCTCCATCCTAACAAGCTGATATACTATTCCTCCTCGGGGAGCAATACAGGAGCTTAGCATACTTTGGTAGACTAATTATGGCTACAAGGATGGCATTTGATGAGGAGAAACATCCTGAGATACATGTGGAACAGTGGTGAGATGAGCAGCAGATGGTGGAGTCGGGGAGGGAAGTTTAGTAGCTATTGTGCCAGAGGGTTGCAGATTAATTGCTGTTGGTGATTTAATGGGGTAAACCTCGGTGACATCTTCATTGCTTTCATCCAAATATACAACATCTTGCATAGTCAACTGGTGGTATTCAACAATCTCCCTTAGAAAGCGATTCTCTCGTGCAAAGACTGAGTTCTCCTGTGCCAACCGAGCTTTCTCGGCAAGAAGTGTCTCTAGTTGAAGCCTTATCTGGTGTGCACATATCGCCATCACAATTTGAATCAGTCACTATGAAAGCTGAAAGCTGGAATTGTTCACCAAGTCCTCTAATATTCCCTCCCCCTATTACCTTTTTATGAGAAAATATTTTATACATTTTCATATATATATATATATATATATATATATATATATATATATATATATATATGGAGAGAATTAAGTGCATACCCCTTTATTTAACATACCTTGCTCACTACCTTTAGCGACGGACTGAGCGACAGTTTAGTCCGTCGCGTATTTCAGAGAACCGTCGTCTTAAATTTTAGCGACGCATCGAACCGTCGCCATAACATATAAACTGTTTATAGCGACGGACCAAACCGTCGTCCGGTCCGTCGCTAAAGGTAGTGAGCATGGTATGTAAAATAAAGGAGTATACATCACAAACGGACTGTGTATATATATACACACACACACACACACGAATAAAAGGCATCTCAGATTGAAGTTACCTTAGGTCACTTTCAATACGTCATTTTTTGATCATCAACTTAATAATCTGATCGTACGGATGTAATGAGTATGTAAAAATATGAGATTATGTAAAATTTTGTATTTTATCAAAAATAAAAATAAAAATTTGTTTGATTTGAGGTTATGCATCAACTTTATAAATTTATAGCAATAAAAATTATTAAAATTTGAGTTTTCAAAATATATATACCTCTATACTTATTTACATTATTATCGAAATGATATTACAATGCCTTCAATCAAATGGAATTTTACATAATATCATATTTTTGCATGTCCATTACATCCGTACGGTTAGATTATTAAATTGACATCAAATGATGACGTATTGGAAGTGACCTAAGATAACTTATCTTAGGTGGATCTGAGATGCCTTTTAGTGTGTGTTAACTGTTAAATAATATTAAAAAAATTTAAAAGAAAAGTAAAGGGGAATAGAGCAGAACAGAAATGCATACCAAATCATCATCTTCGGGGTTGTCTCCCTTCCCACTACTCTCTCTAAGTATTCTATTCTCTTCTTCCAGCTGACCACACCGCTCCTTTGCAAAAGCTAAATCTGCCTTGACTGTTTTCAGCTCCCGAAGAAGAAGCTTTGCTTTGGCAGCCATTGCCATTGCAACCTGTGATTATTACCAAGAGGCAATATCATGTATTTCACCTCTTATCAATTGTGTAGTGAATATAGTTACTAGAACAGTATCCGAAAAGTTCATAAGTAAATTCTGACTCCCCTTCTATGTTCCTGATCTCATGTTTGTGTTGTAACATGAAAAGAGAATTCAGAAAAACATAAAACAAATCCTCTTTTTGATAATATAGGCAAATAAGACGTACATCTTACAGCAAATTTATATATTGCATTACCAATTGTAACAAAACTAACAAAAAACAAGAAGAAAACTGGAATGTGTTCCTAAATACTATGTATATTTCCAGAAAGCATCAGTAGCAGCTAACGAGTAAATAACTGCATCATAAAATTGGCGGGGCTGACTCAAAAAACACCTAATGACTTGGCCAATAAGTTACAATAACTAATGTCAAACATAATAGCAAAAATAGTGTCAAATTTTAATGATATAGAACTTCTCCCTAACTTCGAAATCTTTTTCTATTTGTATTACGTTTTCTTCCTCATGTAAAGTATCTAAGCTACACCCCTGATCATCAACCAATCATGTCAAATTCCTAAAAAATAAAATAAAATTAAAGTATCCCTCCATCTCAAATTACTTTTCTCGTTTCCTTTTCCAAATATAACAAATACCTTCTGAGAAAAGATGGTAGGGTCCACTAAAGAGTGATATTAGAACTATACACGGCTACTTACACTAATCTCATTATATTCTTAAACATGAAAGTGGGACAACTAACTTGGGGCAAAGGGAGTACTACAATTGACTTGTTCAAGTAGATAATAAAAATCTTTATCTCAGTCAATTTCTGTACCCAAAGAAGATTACACTCCAGGAAGGACGCATAAACAGCTGGCTAGGGTATTAATGTACAACGAAGAGCGTTGATTAGTTCAAAGCCAGCCAAATACGAAATGTTTGTTAAAAATTTAAAATAAGTGAAAACTACAGTTTCACTTCTATTATTGAAATAAGAAAATGAAGGGTTTGCCTGCATGTGCATGATAGTTTCAGTAATTAAACATGTAAACACACAACTGCCACCTTACGTCTCGAGATGCCTTCAATTGGATTTCCAGATCCGTGTGCATCTGAGGTTGCATATGTTTCTGCATAGGGGGTTGTTGCCCTGCACCATAAATATTTGAAGTCTGATTTTGCACCTCAGAACTGCGATCCTTTTTCTTTACTTGCAGCTTGCGGGTCTCTTGAATGATATCTGCAGTCCGGTTCTCCACAATTGTGAGGCCCTCCTGTAAATGGAAAGGGGGACACATTGGTCCAAAAAAGGAAACCAGTACAGCTTTAAACTTTAAATAGAATGTATATGCATGTGGAGGGATCAATAAGTCAATAGGGACATATGGGGTATCGGTGATCATTTGAAAGCTTCAGCTCATGCTTTCATGTGTGCATGCACATAAGAGCACGTGCTGCACACATGTGTGTGTGTTTGTTTGTACGAGAGAGTTTCTAAGAATAAAACGGACGAACAGATAATTGATACTTTTTCTTCTTTTATCTGAGCAACAATTATAATAAAGGAAGAATTCACCTTTGCTTAACTTGTAAAAACATCCAACATGTGAAGAGTGTCTTCCAAAGCTATGTGGAAATTCAAAAAATAAGATGGGTAATCAAATATCAATTCTTCTAGGAATTGAATTGAAACTGATTACAGCCTATGATAATCAATTATAGGTCAATGGTAATCAATGATATGTGATAATTGTAACATGAAGTTGAAAAGTGGCATTATGGTGTTTTCATTAGTGGTAGATTCAACTGTACTACTGCAGCAGCAGAGAATGATTGGAGATACTATTTGTGGTGCTCATGAATCATTAGTCAATACCGACAACAACAATGTTAGATGTTGCAGCAGAGACAGCTATGCTTGCAGCAATGCATTGTCTAAAATGGATCTATCCGTTTCTCGTCTACCGGCTTGACTTAATTCTTCCCACTAGTTCGACTTTAGAGAAAATTCAATAATGTTGTATTTTTTATTTATTTATAATTTCACAAATTTAGCAATTGCTTTGAGATTTTTTGTAATTACTTGCGGTTTTTTTGTAATTGCTTATGGATTTTTGTAACTAATAAAAATGAGACTATCATACAACAATCTTAAGCAATGAAGTCTCGAAAAATATTACTATAAATAATATTTGGGCATTATTTAGTATTGTAATTTATTTTACTATATTTTTTTTTACGAAAATTTGTTTATTTCAAATTTGATCTCACTGACCTAAGAGGGTAGATCCGCCCCTGGTGACTCGTACAACATTCTAAAATTTATTAGGCGGACCTAGGCAGTGGAGGAGGGCCGCCTAGCACCTAGGCTGCGTAAGTGTTTTCCTAGGTAGAGATGGTGTTTTCTTAGGAGGCCTTGTTTATGTTTTTTTAATTGTATATACATGGTATACTATACAAAGCATATAGTCAATGTATTTTTTTTAAAAATTTTACATCTTTTAAGGCTTAACAAATTAATTTTAAGTATTGTAGAGCTTCAAAGTTTTTATTAAATGGATACGGTAGAGATGATTCTGCCTAGGTGGGAGCCTAGGTGACCAAGTGATAGAAGTACTACCTAGCACCAAGGCGGGGATCAAGCGGACTTAGGCTAGGATTTTAGAACACTGGACTCGTATATTGTTCAAGTGATGCAATGTAATAGACTAATAGTTTATGTGCAAGTGACAACTCATTTGTTTAGATTTGCATCTCTCTTAACTAAAACTAGAAAAAGGAGCTGAAGAGAAATTCCAATTCAATTTGCAAGACATAACCAAAAATAAGGTTTGGGACTAAAAGGCTGAAAGCCATTTCCTACCCATTCATTAACCAAACAGGAAATTCATAAAATCCAATTACCTCAAGAGCATTGCCAATAGTGCCACCAAGATAATTAAGGGATGATGTAATTGCATCTATCCCCTTCTGTAATGCAGGATTGTCCGTCTTTCGACGACTTTCAGGTGACTGATAATACTGCATATAAAATAAGCTAAAATATATAACAACAGAAGCGTAGGGAACACCATTTAGCACGTTTTATGGCCATAAAATGGTGCAAGTAAGAAGCTTTTAAAAATAGCAATCAGCAAGGTGTTTGATAGGTTCAGAGTTTGAATCACTACATAACAAAAATGAAGTAGTACCCGTATTGTTTTCATTAATAAACATTACTAAAGCCTCGATTATGAATATGATTTTTACCTGACCCCTAGGTAGTGTCTCAGAAATTGGAAGTCCTGCTCTTCTCAGTGAGTCGAACTGCTTGGCTCCATCATTATCCTCAGTAACGCCTTTAGCTTTCCTAGCCAGAACCTCCCAAAATCCTTGCTTTGGTTCAGCCACACTTTTCATTGATATATACTCATATGGGGTTGAATCCTAGAAGCAACAAAATACAGTAGCAATAATCAAAAGCCATTAATAAATTTAGTTCATGAGATCATCCACAAATTTAGCACACCATGAACTGAAGTCCCAAATTTAAACCCCCAGTCATTCATAGGTTGTTACGGAGAGGAATGAATCATTCACATATGGAACTGTATGCCTTATTTAAAGGAGACTTCTTATAGGTTCTAATTAAGGTAGTTTGGTCATCGTACCACTGATTACATATCTTGAAATTATATTAATTAGCACTTGTAAGACAATAACTATTGCTGAAGGCCTTCAATCCGGGAAGTTAATAAAACCAAAATGCTGACCCTTTCTAGATCTATATCCTTGGTTCTCATTTCAAAAGAGAGGTGTTCAACCTCTCTTAGGCCAAAACATTAACAATTTTCATTGCACGCCCTTAAAAGAATTCATCTAATACCAATTCTTTAACTCTCCGAACTTTTTAGTTATACAGACAGAATAACTTCTTAACCTCAAATATAGATGTTTACTATTTTTTCTTTACTGAGAATGACAAGTAATTCTGATTTAAAACTCTACAGTGCTATAAAAATAAGTAGGCAGACCAAGGCGGAAAAAGGAGTGCCTAGGTAGTCTATTAGTTTTATTCTTTATTTTTTATATTTTACTATATACTTGTATATACTATCAAAAAAGAAACGAAATACAACAAATTCAATTTAAGCATTTTAGAGCTCCAATGCCTTCATTAATATCAGTATTAATCATTATTTTAAATTCATATTTTTAGTCATTTCTTATACAATTCTTTCCAATCTAATTTCAATTTTCAAATCTATTGGTAAGGCTCATTTAGAACTTAAAAAACTAATGAAGTGGCCTTGATCTCAAAGTTGTAATTAAAAAATGTGACTTACTTAAAAATTAATGAAAAAAATAGGATGGAATTTATTTAAAATATTTTTCAAGTTCTTTATCTAATTAAAGTAATAAAAATTCAGGGTCAGCGAATAAGGCCAAATGAGGGCAGTAGGGGACCGATTCTGCTGCCTAAAAGGATATTTAGAACACTAAAAACTTTTGTGATGAATTTTATCTAATTAATGCCCAATCTTTGAAAATCTTACAAGTTCTCGAAAGCATTTTAAACACGACAAGCGTATATGTTGGAAGTGAAACCTATTTCTGCTTTTGGTTTTTAAATTTGTACATTCTAATTTGAGCTCAAAATTCAATCTAGAGAAAACCCAACAATTTGGTTAAAGTTTACAACTTCGTGCTGCTATTGGGAAAGTCCAATACATATAAAACCAAGGATTACCATTATGGGAAAGTCCAATACATATAAAACCAAGGATTACCATTATGGCCATATGTTCCGAATGTGATTATTAGTCCCTATATAACGCAAACAGGAAAAAAGTTGCCAACTGTAAGAGTATTCTATGATCACAAGTAAATCAGAGTTACGTCACTTTAGAAACATTTCAGAGTTATTAAAAGAAGTGAATAACAATTGAAGTAAGCAGAGATGGGGTTTGACCTTAGAGGGGGAAGAGGATCGAAGCTTATTGGATGGGGACGAGAGAGAGGAATGGCCATAAGCAGAAGAGAGGGAAGAGTCCCGATAAGCAGAGGAAGCTCTGATTGCTTTGGCAGCGAGAGAAGATGCAGAGGAAGACGATGAACTTTCATCCGGCCTAACTCTCAATTGACCAGGGACGGGGCTAGGGTTAGGGTTTCCAATTTCATCTTTATCTTCTTGGAAAGTGGTCGTCGAATCCCTTCCCAATCCCTGTCTCCTTCTATACGCCATTTATTTATTTATAAATAAACCGAACTCTATGGCGGAAACTACCACCGGCACCACCACTGCTAGGGAAGGTTGTGTGTGTGAGAGAGAGAAAGGCAAAGCTCGGCGAATCGACAGAATTCCGATCCAAAAATGCCGATTGAATTCAATTCAATCCCCCAACTCAGTCCCTCACTCCCACTCTCTCTCTCTCCTGAATTAGGGAATGTGTAGTGTCAACGCGGAACTTGCTTCTTGATGGATGATGATGATGGCTGAATGCATCCCACGTTTTGGGATCGCGTCATTTCATTTCATTTCTCGCTCAACTCAGCTGTGAAACGGACCAGATGATGGTCTACCAATTCACCCAATTCCAAATATATTTTCATTTGGTTTGGGTTGGGTTGGGCTTTCCTTATTTCTTGGCCTTTGGGGCCGGACGGCTAGCATTGTTAAGTTTCTGCCCTATTTTGGGCTTTCACTGGTCCCGAGTATGTTTGTGACTTTGACCAACAACTATAAAAAAAAAAATATTGTGTTGCTAGGGTGAAAATAAATAAATAAAATTTATAAAATGATGTAAAAGAAGAGTATAATTAATTAATTAATGGATGATTCACCACACACATGTTTTGACTGTTAGTCGTTTGCAGCAGAGAAAAAAAAGATAAAATTGACAACTGTAATTAGACTAGAGTAACTCTGTAGGCTGACCTTACCTTAGCAGTCAGCCAGCCAGCCAGCCAGCATAACAAAATTGTAACAGAATGAATATAAGTTAAAAAGGAGCGGTAGAGGTGGACGAGGAGGGTACGTATCCAATTGTTCATTACTGAATTTACTTTTATTTTAAAAACAAAATTTATGAAAAAGGGAGGGGAGGGGAGGGGAGGGGAGGGGAGGGGAGGGATTATCCCTTAACTTTCTACACTATCATTTTCCACAATTTTAAAATCTCACTCACTCAGTAAAAGGAAAAGACTGTTTGTTTAAGATTGAATGACTTAATCGGTCAGTTCTAAATTAAGTCCGAAAAACAACAAGTAAAATGACTAAAATCTTTACTGATTAATAAGCAAGCATGATCAATCAAATTAATTGGATTTGTATATAGTGGACTAAATGCATAGTTGGTGGCCAAGAGACAAACCAACATGGCATGTGGCAGCAGTCGAATGCATGCATTTGCCTTACTTTGATAAACAATATTTAATTCGAAGCAAGCATTCTGTTGGCAACCACAAAGACATAACAAACACGTGATATGGTGCGGCCTGATCCTTTGGAATATATTTGGCAACAAGGCCTAGCTAGAGACCCCAAGAAGAGTAGTTATATATATATATACTAGCTGAGTCCCGTGCCTCCAGCACTGTATGGATAATATGATTTATCTCAAATTTTGAACGATCAAAATAATTTATTAAGTGAGCGGGAAATTTAAAGTCATTTGTATTTTATTAAATTATTATTAGATTATTAGATAGATAGATGTATTTTATTAGATAGATGTATGAACGGTGGGATTTATCCCAAACTTTGGACGGCCCAGATGATTTATTAAGTGAGCGGAAAATTCAAAATTATTTGTATTTTATTAGATAGAATATATATATATATATAGAGAGAGAGAGAGAGAAAAAAAAAAGATCAAGTACATATTCCTTATCTTATTCACCCGTGCTCACCCCCCTTTAGCGACGGGCCCGACGATGGTTTCGGTCATACAACCGTCGTCTATACTTTTAGCGACGGACAACATATAGCGTCGCTAAAAGTATAAACGACGGTTGTATGACCGAATCGTCGCCGGGTCCGTCGCTAAAGGGAGGTGAGCACGGGTGAGTAAGATAAGGCTATAACGACAATTTACCGTCGCTATAGCCCAAAAAATCTGTCTTCATAGCTCTACTGTGTAATACACAGCTGTGTATATACATATAGCCCTATATATATATATACACGGTCCGGATCTTAAGCTCACCCCTTATCTAACATATCTTGCTCACTCCCTTTTAGCGATGGACCGGGCGACGATTTAGTCTGTCGCTATATGTTTGATCCGTCGCTATATGTTGTCCGTTGCTAAAAGCTAAGACGACGGTTCTATATATAGCGACGAACCTAATCGTCGCCCAGTCCGTCGCTAAAGGAGAGTGAACAAGGTATGTTAGATAAAATGTGAGTTTAAGATCCAGACCGTATATATATATATATATATATATATACACACATTAAGGATCAGGTGCTTACTCTTATTATGCTTACCCTGCTTACCTATAAAAAACGCGTCTTTACTCATTTCTCTCTCCTCGCTCAAACATTTCGCGTCTTTTTTTTCTCCCTTCTTATTTCTCTCATCTCAAAGGACGCGAACTGAGATTCCATCTCCATCTGGAAAATCAAGCGAGAATCGATTCCAAATCTGAAGCCCCTTGACTGATTCGTGTATTCCAAAGAGAAGCCCTGATCGTGACCCTATTCTTTTATCCGGTTCTCTTTCGCTTCCAAAACAAGCCCTAATTCTATTGTAATAGGTGTCCTCTGATGATTCTCAGGCCAAAAGGTTTCTTGAGCTCTCACGTAGGTACTTTTTCTCTTTTCTTTGTTTTTATCTTGTGTTATTTTTCTTCAAGTTCAAATGTTAATACTAATTCGAAGAAGAAGGCCTCTAAGAAGTAGGCCAATTACTTGCTCTGCATTGGTGCTAGTGCTTTTCTTGTTATCTGGGTTGTAGTAGGTGTCTGTGCCTTTGGCATACTCCGACAATGAATTATATAGTTCTAACTAGAACTAAATGTTACTACTTTATACATTGACTTGAAGCAATCATAATCTTAGATTATCTTAAATATAAACTTAGTTTTCTATTTTTATCATGTTATTGCAAGTCTTTGTGTCAAGTCTTAATTAATGCTTTATTTAACCGTAATTCTAACCCATTACATTTCTGTTGGATGTTTATTCCTGTCCAGCTTAAATAGGTTGTTCTATTATATTTATTTAAAATTGATGATTGAAGGATGAATGTCAAGTAATTTGTGACTTAATAAAATTTGAAACAGTTGAAATTGACTCAATTTTTCGGATATGACAGAGAATTTTTTTTAAAATCAAATTCTGATATTGAAAATATGGTGGATGTTATGACAGTGGAATTTTTTCTATATTAGGTACTTGATTGCTTATCTCCTTTTATGGAAGTTGAATGACAAGTATTACTTTTTTCTCCAAATTTTGAAGGAACAAAAGTTATCCAATACTTAAAATCTGGTATGTATCCTAACTCCAAAGTGTAAATAATTGTAGTCTTGCTCTCTATTTCTCTTAAGCAAGGATTCATGTTGATAACTTTCTGATAGACCCATGATGCTGAGGATGAGACTTTTCTTTATTGAGTGTATTTCTGATAGACTTTTTTGTATTGAGTGTGGACATAATCGTTCTTTTAAATTTATTCTCAGGGAACTGTTGTTTATTATGGATGTTATGAACCATGAAATTGATAGTTGTGGGGATAATGCATAAATGAATTTAGATTGCATTTACAATTTTGAAATGGAGATGGAGAGGGATGACTTGATTGAAGAGGGGTTGGATGTGAACAATGATAAATCTGTTGTCTACTATCCTCAAGTAGCCGATGAATTTACGCCTAAGCTAGGTCAAGAATTTCAAACATTAGGGGACGTTCACACTTTTTACAATACGTATGCTGTACATGCTGGTTTTAGTGTGCGAAAGCATACTGAGAAAAAATTTGAGGGAAGCGGTGAGATTGTGAGGAAGGAGTATGTCTGTTATAAGCAAGGAAAGGGCAAACTATTAGCCAATGTGGATGCAAAAAGAAAACGTGGATCTACCAGAGAAGGTTTTAGTGCAAGAATTGTGGTGGTTAAAAGAAATGACTTGTATGTAGTTACCATAACTGGAGAGGGCCATTGTCACCCATTGTCAACCTCACATAAAAGACATCTGTTACGATCTCACCGTAATGTGTCAGCTGCCCAAAAATGTTTGAGCCAACAACTTGGCATGGTGAATATACCACAATGCCAATAATACAACTTTCTTGCAGTGCAGGCGGGGGGGGATTGAAAATATTGGTTGCACGTAACGAGATTTATATAACTTTTAAAGAGACAATCGTAATGAGCTGAAGGGACAAGATGGTGATATGTTGAATAAGTACTTGAAGTTAGAACAACAGAAGAATCATGCATTCACCTTTACAATTGATACAGACGACGAAAATAGGATTACTCGTTGTTTTTGGGCTGATGCAACTTCTAAACGGGCTTATAGATTTTATGGAGATATTGTCATTTTTGATACCACGTACAACACTAATCGTTACAGAATGATATTTGCATCACTAATGGGGGTTAATAACCATGGTCAAACTTTTGATGTGATTGTGCTTTCTTATGTGATGAGACCATATGTACTTTTGTTTGGCTGTTCAAGTGTTTTTTGGATGCAATGCCAGGTGATGCACCTAAGATGATTATCACTGATCAGGATCCGGCTATGACAAACGCCATTTCACATATCCTTCCTAAGACATTTCATAGGTATTGTAGTTGGCACATTTTGACCAAATTTTCAGAGAAGATTGACTCAACAAAATACAGTTCTTATTATAAAGAGTTTTCAGATTGCATTTGGAATTCAGAGACTGTGGAAAAGTTTGACTCTACTTGGGTGGAGTTGTTGGAGAAAAGTGGGTTGACTACTAATAAATGGCTACAATCAATGTATGACATCCGTTGTCGATGGGCACCCGCACATGTGAATCATGCTTTCTCAGCTGGCATGCCAAGTAGCCAACGAGCGGAGAGTTCTCATACGTTTTTTAAAAGATTTATTTCTAAAGGAAATTCATAAGTGGATTTTATGATTCAATTTGGTCAGGGCCTTCAACATCAACGACTTGTAGAGTTGGAATTAGATAACAAAGATTTGATTGAGAGATCGAAAATGAAAATTGCCAATCACTTCTTAAGTCAAATGGTTGACATTTATACATATTCTATGTATTACAAATTTGAAGACGAGTTGTGCGAGTCTTTGAATTATAAGTTTGAACTTATGAAAGAGGATGTCAACTACTATGTATATAAGATTTGTCGAAGGAATGTCAACAAGTGTAATGTAAGAGAAATCCAATATGAAAAATCTTGGGATAATGCTACATGCACTTGCAAAAAATTTGAGAGTTTGGGAATCCTATGTCGGCATGTACTAGCTTACTTGAATAAGTATCATGATCTTGATAAGTTGCCTACAAAATACATTTTATCGAGGTGGACAAAGACAACAAAATCAGTAAGTGTAATTGATGATAATGGTGTGGCGATAAAAGATGATAAGTCATACTTACTCTTGCGGAGTCAAGTCAATTGATTCAACGTTCTTTAAATTTGATTGATAGTGCTCTCACAAATGAAGAAGCCACAAATTTTGTAAAAGAATGGCTAGATAATGGATATGAGAAGGTGAAACAAATTATTGGAAATACTAATTCCGAAAGAAACAAGGAAATAAAGTGTGGTGGAATTAGTGTATCCAAGTCAGTTAACATGACTTCTACACATGAACATAGTTATATTGAGCCAAATTACGTGCGAGCAAAAGGGTGTGGCAAAAGGCTAAAGGGTGGTAAAGAAAGGGCTTTGGGGAAAGCAAAAAGTGGCAAGAGTAGACGTTGTCATGCATGTGGGGAAGTTGGTGTGACACACGATAAAAGAAACTGTCCAAAGCTTAATAATCTGTAAGCAAATTGTGTATTTTGACATTGCTATTATTTTAAAATTGACTTTGGTATTTGCTCTGTATTTGACTTTATTTTTTGTTTACATGTAAAATTGGAGTATCAAATGATGATGCTACACAGGCTCCAAGTGGTGATAATGATGATGCTACTGAGATTGATATGTGAATCATTAAATCTAAATTCTGAGGTAATTTTGCATACTCATTTTGAGCTAATGCATTGTGATTTTTATTCTACTAGCATTTGAGCAACTTTAGGCACATTTTGTCAAGTAATGATTTGTTTACATGTCCTTTTCTTTATGGCTGACAGATCATATTTCATGTCAGGCAATCAGTTGTTCAAGGAGATAAACTTTCAATACTTTGTATCCAGCTACAGGAGGTGGATAACTACAGCTACAGATCATATTTCATGTCAGGCAATCAGTTGTAGTATGGCTTATATTCTTACAGCAGCTGGGATTTAATAAATTGTTTAAGAAAATATTTTGTTGTGACTTCAGTTGTTGTAGTAAGTTGTTGTAGTATGACTTTTGGATTCGTTTTGGTAATCAAGACTGTTTTTGTGAGCCAGTATGACATATTGGGTGGTGAATTTGGTAATCAATTTTGATCCTCTTTTTTGCAGAGCATATTTGGATCTCCTTTGTTTTGCTGTGCAGACATGGCCTTTTTGAGTTTGTTTCATAGCATCTTTTGTAGCATCTTTTATGTGCCTTTTGAGCAATGAAGAGAAACTATAATATAATGCAGGAAAAGGTCTCTATGCACGAGAACCCTTGTTATTTCTGATTCAAATTTCTCAAGAGGAAAAGGTCGCTAGTTAAATTTATTAAGACTGTTTCATTATTTTTGACTGGGCAATTGTTGCAGCTATGGGATGTTGTGTTACTTATTTGTATGCTTATTCTTTTTTTCCAATTATTCAACAAAATACAGGATTGAAAATGAATAACAGGAACATGCTATTATTCAACATATTTTAGAGTAAACAATATAATCAGATTCTTATAGATCCTTGATGAACATTATAATATTTAACACAATATTACAATATTCAGTACATCTACAATAAATTTGCTCCTCCCTCGCGAAACAATCAATTTGTTCTCACACCATCTGCAACAGCTCTATGCGTCCACTTGAGTTTGCAGCAACAACCATGTTATATTTCTCCCTCAAACAAACACTGGAAACAAATGGTTCATTATTATCAGTAGACTCTTGTCCCTTAGTTGATCCTATTTCTGGACAAGAGACTACTGATAATAATGAACCATTTGTTTCCAGTGTTTGTTTGAGGGAGAAATATAACATGGTTGTTGCTGCAAACTCAAGTGGACGCATAGAGCTATTGCAGATCATCAATACGAGGTAGCGGATACCTATTCTTGATGGTGACATGGTTCAATTCCCGATAGTCAATACAAAGTCGTATACTCCCGTCTTTCTTCTTTATAAATAAAACAGGAGCACCCCAAGGAGATGTACTAGGACGAATGAAACCGATGTCCAACAACTCCTGTAGTTGGACCTTTAACTCCTGAAGTTCAATAGGAGCCATTCGATATGGGATTTTAGAAATGGGCTTTGTACCAGGTTAAAAATCAAAAAAGAATTTAACTTCACGTTCTGGGGGTAGACCAGGAAGTTCTTCAGGAAATACATCAGGAAAGTCACTAACAACAAGAATATTATTCAAATCTGACTTGTCTTTATTCAAATTCATAACATGGGCTAAGAAGACTTGACATCCGTTTTTCAATAAACGAATAGCTTTATGACTTGATATGACAGTGATTGATTTTAATGGTTTAGTTGCTTGAATTCGAACAACAGGTTGATTAGGAATATGAAAACTAATAACCTTACGAAAACAATCA
This sequence comes from Panax japonicus, assembly GCA_020205505.1. NCBI lineage: Eukaryota > Viridiplantae > Streptophyta > Magnoliopsida > Apiales > Araliaceae > Panax > Panax japonicus. The sequence continues at coordinate 74,448,340 of CM035108.1, read as the reverse complement.
ATTTTGGCATGATGAGTAGTTAAACAATCAATCCCTAAAATCTCATCAAAAGCAAGTATCTTTAAAGAGACAAGGTCAACAGGTAATGTGATGGTGCCAACTTGGATCAAACAAGATTTATAAACAGTGGATGTGATGAAAGTTTCTCCTAACGGAGTCTCCACAGATAAATCAAAGTCTAATTTCTCTTGAGTCAAGTTTAAACGTTGAGCACAAGTAGAAGAGATAAATGAATGGGTAGCACCAGTATCTAGTAAGGTATAAACTTCGTAAGAATTTATGATTAGCTTACCCGTGATCACCTCGTTTGGGTTCCTCGCATTTTTACCAGTCACAACAAACGCCGCTCTTCCAGGAATCGTTGACTTTGACTTTTCTGGGACAGCCTTTTGAGTCACCGTCCCCGCAAAACTTGGTTTCGCTACCGTACAATCTCGAGCGATATGTCCTTCCTTTCCATAATTATAGCATACCTTGAACTGTTGTGGGCAGTTTGGACTGATATGTCCTTCTTTCCCGCACTTATAGCATACGACCGGTGGTCGTTCTCCTCCCTTATAACCAGTTGCTGCTGGTGCTGACGTCTTCGCATTATCATTGTTGAATCTCCTCTTTTTAAAATCTCCCCCCGATTCACTTCTTCTATTATCATGGCCATGATTACCGCAAGAGTGGTTTCCACTCTTGTCCGTATTTTTCTTTCCTCGCTGGTTATCGTTGTTCCGATGACTGCTGTCACCGGTATGACCCTGGTTGTGGTCCCTCGGTTGAATGTACTCATTATCTCGCTCTAATAATTGAGCCATGTTGACAACATCTGAATATAGAGAAAATTTATGAGAAATGTGATACTGACGTATGTCGGGTTTCAAACTTCTCAGAAACATTCGCGTCATACGTTCCTCATTCTCCACCTCCGCGAACTTCGCCTCGTATTGGGACACCGTCATGTTGTTTTGCTTCAGTCTAATAAACTCTACCTCCTTCATATGACGTATACTTTCAGGAAAGTACTTATCATTGAATAGTTTCTAAAATGTTTCCCAAGACATGCTGAGTGCGGTTGGATGGGTACGCTTCACAGATTTCCACTAGTAATCTGCCTCATTACGGAACATAAAGGTGGCGAATGGAACCTTTTGTTCCTCCGTGCATCTCAAAACATCGAATATCTTGGTAATTTGCTTGACCCACGTCTCCGCCTTAATCGGATCTGGTTTACCCCAGAATTCTGGTGGTCCCAGCTCTTTGAACTGCTTGGCCGTGACAAATCGTGCGTTACTATCATTTCCACCTGTATTTTGTACACGAGTCTCCTTCGTCTGATTTTGCATGAACTGCAAAAAGCTTTTAAACATTCTATCGTTCATCGTCTGATCAGTGGTGTTGTTTACAGGAGGAACATTGCCGGTCAGTTGCACGTTTTCCTCATTGGTCGGTAAAGATGTCTCCACGCTCTCATTTACTCCACTGTTAACATTCTCAGTTGCCATTCTCAAATACTGCCATAAAACAAGGGTTAATTAAAGAAATTAACATATCACATAATATCCCTATATTCTGACCAACCAACAAATAAGCTTAGGTAGGACACACTAGCGAAGGATTTACTTGTCTCTCCCCTCCTAGTTCTATTCCCCGATCTCCGCAAGAGACCATATCCCTAAGCTCTGATACCAACTGTGACGCCCCCAAAATAGGTACACAACACCCATTCTGAGTAGCCAAATACATGGTACAGAAACAACTACAACTTTATTAATACAATTATCTTGCAAAATACGACAACATATAAATTGTCATAATGATATTGAAAGACAAGAATTTCATAAGAAAAATCTTACTAATATTTTGGCATAATGATATTGAAAGAAATAATATCATTTATAAAAAATAACATCCCTTACCTCGAAAAGACAGTACTTCTGACTGGAATACTGGATATAATGCTGAAGAGAACCTGCACCGTATAACAACACTCAAAGAATCAAAATACTCACAAGTATACGCTCGATAATATAGAGAGAGAAAACTTTAGTTTCTGGTATGATTTTCAATTCTAACCTAAGCACCCTATTTAAAGAAAAATGCTTAGAACACCAAAGCATAAAATTTAATAAAATATTAATATTTATAAATTAAATTTCTACGCACACCTTACCAACTGATTTCAACCCTTTAACACATGCAAGTGGGGCCCATAAATGAAAAAAAAGTTTTTCTAAATATAAATATTTAAAACTTCAAAAATCAATTATTCCGAAACTTCAGAACTTCAATAATTCATAATAAATAGTCTTTTTATCAAAAAAATTCAAATCTTATGTCCATTCCATAGAAAATTTAATTATCTACAACTTTGCAGAAGAAAATTTTTCCAAATTTCAAACAAAAATTGACCGAAATCCATATACGGACGATTTTACAGGTTATAATCAAATTTCAGTCAAGAAATTAGGTCCACCGACATGTCTAACATGTTTTTAACATTTATTGTAACAAAAATACTCTTCCTCCTCATTTATTCATATATCACACATTCATTGTAAAATATCACCGTTATTATATTATTATAATATAATAATATATTTAAATGAATTATTTTATCAGAAAAAGATAAAATACCAAATTTTAACAATTGTCACATTAAAAATTTTCTTCATCTATATCCACATAAAATTAATGAATATTTTTCTTATCATATAAATTGATAATTAATTATTCACAAATAATATTACAGAATCACAATACTGACAACCAGACCGTTCCCAGGAAAGAGGGGGACTTTCTAATAAGGATTTCTCCTTACTGACACGCAATTAGGTGATCAAACCTCTCCTTAGACAGAACTTTCTAGACATTGCCAATAATGCTATCTAATAATATTATTCAAATAATATAACTTATCGATCTGATAATGGAAAATACTGTGTAATGACAATTATTGAAACAACAATAATATAAAATATCAACGCAGCAATTATTGAATCAATAAAATAAAATATTGAACAGTAATTACTGTAACAATTATTGAGCAGTGCCTTCTTACGTAAGAATCAATAATTGGTGCAATACCGTGTGCTACTGCGTTTTAACCACCAAGTATTTCAACAGTATTAACGGTAACAACTACGCCGTTATTTATAAACAACTTATACTTGTCGTTTTCTTCATTCAATCTCTTTTCGTTATGGGGCCCACACAAGACTGCGCCGTTGTACGAATATTCCCCGACAGCAAGAATATTCAACGACCAAACGAATATTCCCCGACAACAATGAATATTTTATAACTACTTGCTTATTTGAAATATTTGCGCATTTTACTCATAACTAACCACATTAATCAAATCAACCCTTACTATTTCAAAATAATAAATAGAAGAAATTTAATTTCATTTATAATAAGTTGGAGTCTTACATCATTCATATATATCAAATCTCATAAAACCTTCACCATATTGCCACCAATTGATGTGGTGAAAAAGTCAATTCAAAAATTGGACCAAGACTTTTTAAAATGACATAATTTTTTATTCCTAAAGAGTTTTTGAGACCCATAATATATCAAATCGAAGCTAGTTATAAGTCCTACAAGATTGATTGCTTTCGACCAGTGGCGAAGCCAGAATTGATTCACAGTGGGGTCAATATTTAGAGTATCAGACAATAAATTAAAATTGATAATTATAGCAACAAAAAATGACTCAAATATATAGCCACAAAAATATAATATGTCATTGTTATATCCATCAAACTTATCCACAAAAATAATTAGTAGAATTAGAATATAATAATTACAATTGCCCTCTGCGTGTTTTCATTCGTTGAAATCGTTGCATAATACTTTCATTGTCAATGCAATCAAATACATCCTTCTCGATGTATGTAATCAAGCAATCATTCATCAGTTGATCTGCCATAGAATTGCGCAACCTACTCTTAATTATCTTCATCGCAGAAAAAGCTCTTTCAACAGTAGCAGTCGCAACAGGTAAGATTAATGCCAACTTTAGAAGTCGATATACTAAAGGAAATACAATATGTTTCTTAGTACCTACGAGCTTTCTTGCAAGACAGCTAATCCCTTGAACTTCCAAAAACTCTTGATTTGTCCGCATATCAAAAATGTAATTATCTAGTTGACTATCAAGTTTCATAAGATCCATTGGAGAAAAGTCATTTGAATAAATGCTAGCGAGATGAATCAATTTGTCCTTATCAAAATGAGCGAAACAATCACTAGGATTTAAGCATGCCACTGATAAAAACAAGTCAGTACTTACTTCCGTAAAACGATCATTTAATTCTTGAAGTTGCCAATCCAAAACAGTACAAAATATCTCAACATAATAATGGTGAAAATTTGTAATACCTTGAGATTTTCGACTTGATCTCCCATGAAATAAAGCATTCATATCTATAATGTCAATTTTGTGTTTGTTGCAAAATAAACAAACTTCATCAAGTAGTTTCTCCCATCCCTCATCTCTCATAACCTTCAATAGTTGCTTAGACACTTTAACTAATTCCATAGCATTTACAATATCTTGATCCTTTCTTTGCAATGCTTGTGATAATTCATTTGTAATTTCCAATATCTTTCTCATCAATATTAGATCAAATGCAAAACCAAATGATTGCAATGACTCTAATAAACCAAAAGCAATACCTTTTTGTTGGTATACCAAACCATCATCTGAAACCTCCTCAAGTACATCAATCACTGAGGAGAACATAAGAATCAAGTTCAAAAGTGTCTCATAATGTGATCCCCAACGTGTGTCACCTGCCCGTTTAAGACTAGTTTCTTGATGCAAGCCTTTCCCACTTTGAAGTTCATTATTCATCAATGCTTTCCCGACTCTAGAAGCTTCTTTCTCTCGAAGACTATCTCGACGCTTGCATGATGCTCCAACCACATTTAACAACTCAGAAACCTTGTTAAAAAACCAAGCAATGTGTTTATGCTTACTAGCAACAGCTACAATAGTTAATTGAAGTTGATGAGCAAAACAATGAACATAAAATGCAAAAGGATTCTCATTCATGATTAAGGTTTTGAGACCATTAAATTCACCTCGCATGTTACTGGCTCCATCGTACCCTTGACCACGTATTCTTGATAAACTTAGCCCGTGACTTGAGAAAAAGGTCTCAATTGCTTCTTTAAGTGTAGAAGCAGTGGTACTAGTAACATGAACTATACCAACAAAACGTTCAACAACACAACCCTTTCTATCCACATAGCGTAAAGCTATGGCCATCTGTTCTTTGATTGAAATATCACGAGACTCGTCAACTAATATTGCGAACATATCATCTCCAATATCACTAATGATAGCAATGGTAGTTTCTACTGCAACACAATTTATAATATCTTTCTGAATATCACTTGACACCAATTTCAGATTTTTGGGAGCATTTTGCAACACAACATTGTTGATACTTTCATTGTGATTAGCAAGAAATTGTAGAAGCTGTAAGAAATTTCCTCTATTACTTGAATTCTCATCTTCATCGTGACCACGAAAGGATAACCCTTGATGCAAAAGAAATCTTATGCAATCAAGTGATGCATTTAAGCGAATTCGATATTCAAGTCTCGTTTGTTCAGATTGTTTAATAAAAACATTCTGAATGTTTTGCTTTGGTTTCATCAAATCTTGACATTTACTCCAAGCTTGGTTATGAGCACTATTAGGCCCTCCAACATGAATATCAAATCTCTCTTTCTTGTTCCATGTTGTGAAGCCGTGAGTATTGAAAGAATCACCACCCACTTGTTTTTCAGTGTCCGGCCTAAATAGATAGCAACATAAGCAAAATGCTGCATCAATAGCTATGCTATACTCCAACCAATTTCCATATTCTTTAAACCAAGAAGGATTAAATCTACGTAAGTATCCCCCAATTAGAGTCTGTGGGAAGTTATGTTTGAGAGGCTGACAAGGACCCTTTAGCATGGATGCTCTTCTTACTTCATCTTGAATATTAGGATGATACTTTGATATTTTCTTTCGTAACCCAGGGTCTGTTTCAAGATTTCCCAAATCTACTTTATCATCATCCTTTTTCTGATTTTTATTAGAACATGATTCTTCAAATGCAGAAGCTTTTCTGAATACAAATTTGTCCATATTGTCTGTTTAAAAAATTAAAGATATTATGAACTTAATTACAACAAAAAAAACAAAGTTGTGCCAAAGGCCCAAACTGCCAATTTCATGAACTGAACTGCTAGCACAAAATTACGCATATATTAGCAGATTTATTCTTTTTCTCCATACTAATTATCCACCAAACATCAGTACATCACATATGTCATTTCTGAAAAAAGGGTAAATGGCCAAATGGGTAATAACAAACATCACATAAAACTCCAAATTTCATCCGGATTTCAGTTTTCAAACTTCACATAAAACTCCAAATAGAAAGTTCCAAATAGAACATCAAAGCAATTAATGATGAATTATCTGCAATAATTAGAGAGAAGAGGGAGTTCCGGACCTGAGGCTGAGAGTGAAGAATGGCGAGTTATCTAGATCGCAGTTCGGCGACCGCACACGGCACAGCTAGACCGGTCTTCGTTAATTTGATTCTCTCTTTGATTCGCAGTTTTGCACTGCATAGACCGACTAACTCTATCTCTAGGTTTTCTATCTGATGCAAGCCTTTCTCTCTCTTTGTTTTAGCAGCATGAAATGGGTTATTTTATGTGGGGTCAAAAATGGGTCAAAAAAAAAATTGAGTGCTTTGTATCAATTTTTTTAAAGTGGTATCAAAAAATGAGTGGGGTCAATTGACCCCACATTTTCCACATGTCTTTGCCTCTGCTTTCGACCATGACATATATCATTCAAAACCCGAAAAAACTGTTTAAAGTAGTCCTATCATCATTCAAATTAAAATTTTGGTCAAACTTGGATAATTTTAAAATTTTCGTGATTTAATTTTGATTTTTCTTCTCCTAATTGATATTGGAGAGTAGTTTATGATTATAAATATGCTTCTTAGGGTTTCTAAACAGTATAATTAATTGATTAATTAAGATTATCTCTTTTATTCTCTTTGTGAGTTCATTATTTTTCTATTAAATTTAAGGGTTTTATTTTTTTTTGTATTGGTACATTAACTTTCATATCAGGTTAATTTGTACTAGAGCATTACAATGTTACCATTCAAACCAATAAAATTCATCTCTGCAAATGAGAATGACAAATAATTAATTAACTCAGCCCAACCCGCCACACCAACCACATATTCCTATTATTGCTAGCAAAAAATAAAGATATAAAATAATAGACTAGAGACAGAGACGATGAGAGAAGCAGATAAACCCACAAGTCAAAAATTTGATTTGTAGAGATTAACAATGGATTCGCATGTAATTGTTATGTGTTCGTTGAGTTGGGTTGGGTTGGTTTAATTTTTTTAGTTGATGATAATGCGTTAAGCAACTGGTGAAATTATCAATTATTATGAATTTTGTTAGGATTATAATATGAAAAGTATAATAAAGATGATAAAAGTGACCTAAAATTTCATCTATTTTTTTTTATCACGTTCGTTAAAATATTCAATAATAAAAAAAACTTAGACAAAAAAAAAAAACATCCAACGAACCCGGCGACCCCATCCAACTTCAACCACATTAATTTTTTTTTCTTCTCTTTTCTTTTTTATTTTCTATGGTTTAAAAATAAGGGGTGGGGTGAGGGTGGGGGTGGGGGCGGAGGGGTATGGTAGGGCAATTGTATGTTGTCGTGTGTATTATTGGAAAGATAGAAGTAATGGCAGTGATGTAGAAATAGTAATTAACTATATCTAACTAGTATAAGTATACACATTCCCCTGGGCGTGGGTCTTAACATGAGCTACCCTCTGAAAAGTATCTCCTGATGGATCAGAAAGGAGAAAAAGAGCTACCACTCTCTCTCTCTCTCTCTTTCTGTTGCCAGATTTGTAGAGATCTTTCTTTTGCCAGATTTGTAGAGATCTTTCTTTCTTTCTTTCTTTGTATATATCACCGGTAGCTAGCTAGTTAACTTACTTTCCCATTAATTTTCCGATTGACTCTCATGTAGAGCTATCTAGAAAGCCACACCTTCCCAATTCCCATATATCTATCATATCTATCTAGCTCCCCGGCCCCCTGATATGATAAATCAAACTAGTAATTACATTATATATCTTCTTCTTCGTCATCATCTCTCTCTCAATCTGTATTTATATACTACTCTATATATATCTCCATTATATATAGTATGCGTGTGCATGTGTGGTGTAGATTGTTTTTTAAATATAATGAAGTGAACTTATTTGTACTTTGGAATTAAAATATGCAATGGCTTAATTACAACAACACTAAGATTTTTTAATTAGAATTTTCTAAGCGAACCTATCTTATTATTTCACTACTGTTAATTAAGGGAAATCACACTTTAATTAGCTAGCTAGGTGCAGAAAGCCATAGATTAATAGGGGACGAATGATCATAAGTACGTGAATTTAGTTCTTTCTTTGCTTTTCTAATCTTCTCTTATATATGCTTCCTTTTAATGATCCTTTCGTATCCTCGTCTTCTTCTTTTTGGGTATTTTGATTCAAACATTATATATAGTTTCCCTCTTCATCATTCGAAAACTCCTTTGTAATCCTGGTTAGGGTTCATGCAATCCTTTATTTGGCATTCACATACATAAATATTGTGACCTGTTGCTTTGGAAGTTTGGATTTGCTATGCAGCTTCTGGTTAATTAGGGTTTCAGAAGATTCAAAAAATAAAGATTTAGATACAAAAATATTCAAGTCTCAGCTGGATTCTTAATTTAATTGGTTTTGAATTACCTTATTGTATTCTGTTCTATTTTATATATGTGACCTTGTATATTTTCTTAGAGATTCACATAACTTACTGATTTTTGAAAACAGGAAGTCTTGAAGCCCTGCTAATGTATATAAAATTAGTCTCAACTAGTTAATTAAGCCCCTAAATCACTGCCAGGAATTACTGATGAACGTTCATATATATGTGCATGTTCAGTTAATGTCTATATATATATATAACCCATATATCAGCATTCACATGATTCGCTAGCTAGTGAGTAATCAATTGTATATGCTAATTAAGAAGCTAATTATTAAGGAAGCAAGTTTTATAGTACTTGTTCATCGATCTTCATCTGGATAAGTTGTAAATTAATTTAGATCTGTAGCTAGTATATCTTAGAAGCACAATCATGTCCTTGAATTAAATGCATTCATTTTGTGATATCTTTGTAACTATCTAGATCTGTAATTTTTCATCTGGTTCTTTGAATTAATTATATATAGCACATATGGTTCTACAAATCATATATAATTATCTAATTAATTCTGCATGCCACCTTTAATTTTGCAGTTGATGACAAGGTTAGACGTTTTGAAATATTAATTGATTAATTAATTAAGGTATGCATGTATGTATGTATTATGTATATAAGGGAGCATCCTTCAGTCCACTCATGGGTAGGTTAAAGGTTTGGATTAGCTGCCGACTCATTCATTCAAACACGGTAGAAAGGGCGGGCCTCAGTAGTTTGCACTGCTGTGAATGTGTGAATGATGCGGGAGATTAATTTACTCCTTTTCTTCTCTTTGCTTGGACTGAAGGGAGCTCCCTAGCTTCTTTCAGATGGTACTTCCTTCTTTATATATATATATATATATATATATATATATTACTTACATTTCCTTCAGTACATGTCTAAATCTTAAGTATGTAATATGTTCCCCCTCCTTTTAAGTTGTTCCTTGTTTCTTTGTTCTTTTTTTTTCCCTCCCTTTCTTCTTAAGCTTACTAATAAATTAGTTTTTTCTCTTTCTGTTAAGCGTAGTTAGTTTTCTAGGTTTTGAGCAGCAAATGTGCTGATGATCAATATATAGGTTTTGAGCAGCAAATGTGCTGCTGATCAATATATATATATATATATATATATATATATATATATATATATATATATATATTAGGTAGTTATACTGTATATGTGTTTTTGGTTCGGCTTTATTCTCCTTTCTTTTTGTCAAATCCCACCTCTTGAAGTTGAAACTAATTAAGCAAGTTTTGTGATTGATCATCATGTGCTTGAATTTAAGTTTTTGAATGGTGATGAATTATCTGTATGTATATCTGGTAGATTCTTAGAGACTCCATATATAGTCCGTATATGTATATGTATATATATTCAAGTTGCAGGTTTACCTTTTGCCCTTTTAACCTTTATCGATCAGTTCTTTATCAGTTGGTAAAGGGTGGGTTTCTTGTGCTAATAATTGATATATATAGGTATAGGTATAGTAAGGATGTGTTGTGGGCATTGTCTTCATACAATATCATGATACCACAGAAGATTTTGGTGCCTTTAATTTGTTTGCGCTTGAACATATTAATACATATTCATCAAAACAGACTTCTCCTTTCAATTTTTTTATGGGTTAAGTTGGACAAGATTATTTCTTAAATATTGCGTGGAGATTTACATGCCATATATATATCAAATGAATTAGAGAGTCTCCATTTCATGGTTCAAATTTAAAATTAAATGTGTTATAATATGATATCATCATGACATTACAGATAATAATGATAAAAAATATACAAAGAATGGAGACTCTCCATTTCATGTGCATTGAGTAATAGCTAGCTAGCCCTTATGTTTCACATAATCTGTTTCGAATCTAGCTAGCTAGCAAGCTCTATTGGGCTTTCGTGGTAGTACGTACGCACTATATATAATATGTGCTGCTTTTCTTTTCTCTTCCTTTCCCTTTATAATTAGTATCTTAATGAAAATTATGCACGAACGATGCATTCAATCGCTGTTGTAATATATTAGTATTATATATGTCTCATATTTGCCGATCGATATTAGTACACCTCAAAATACCTTCATTGGAAACTCGTATCCTAAGAAATGATCGATCAATGGATGTAATTGCTAGCTGTTGTAATTAATTAATAATATATTTTGTCAATGGATATATATATATATATATATATATATTTGAAAACATATTGTAGTAGAAATTCTCCCAATAAATCAACATATGAAGCTTTTGATGATCTCTTCTTTACAAATTAATTTCTTATCTGCTTTGCTGATATCATCATTAATTGAAATAATGCTAATGCTTTTCCAAAATGGTGGCTAGCTAGCTAGCTTGATTTTAAACTAATCTTGTCCACTTTTCAAATGAAATGGTAAGTCTTTATTATTTATATATTTTTTGTCATCATCTCTCTTTCTCTTTTATCATCACAATATCACATTTCAACGTATTTTAAATTTGAATCATAAAATAAAAACTCTGATTCATTTGATCCTAATCCGGCCAGGACTAGCTAGGGTTTCTTTAACTTCTTGAGTTCAATACATAGACCGTAGATATGGAGTGCACCTAATCCGAAGATATCCTTAAGTGTCCAAAAAAAAGAAAGTTTATATACTGAATATATGGGACTACCATAGACCGTATATATAGATGGTAGTGGTACTGCTGCGTTAGTTGGCTTGGCTAGCTAGGGTTTGCTGTTGCCATTAAAAAAAGAGTTTTAGTAGTATTCCATCTGGTACCTTTAGCTTCACAAACTGCGCGCCGTGCTTCATGTATCAAGCAGCCTAGTCGTAGTAGCAGTAGCAGTAGTGCTCTTGGAACTTGAAGCTTGTTTATTTATGAATATTCAACTAGTCGTTTATTGAAATTCGTGAAGTTTATTCGTTAATTATGACTTTGAAGAATTCTATAGTTATTGGCAGGGGTGAGCATTCGGTTATAACCGAACCGAATAGCTTATTCGGTTATAACCGAAAATCGAAATTAACACTATTTTGATATCCGAATTGTTAACCGAATTTAGAGCTAACCGAATTACCGAATTACCGAATTTACTATTCGGTTATTCGGGTAATAATCGAAATGAAGAACTTTTCTCTATAATTTACAGAAAAGAAAGATGAAACAAAAAATTGAGAGTAGGAAATTATTTGTAAGAGGAGATGGGTATTTGAGGATTGAAGCTCGGCATGACGACAGTACAAAAGATTCCTAAACCTGTTAATCACCATCACAATCTTCACTTTTTTACTACCCATTAATCACCATCACAATCACTATATGGAAAAAATTCCTAAACCTGTTAACAAAACCCAATACCCAGAAATAAAATTTAGAACCAAAAGTACTTTACATTCCGCAAACTCCGCACCATTTTACAGTAAACCCAGCTCCAATTAATACAAATCAAAAGCCCAAAAGAAACTCTTTTTAAAAGCAAAACATTATTGTTGTTCGTACAGTTTATAACATACTATCACAAAACTTTGTAATATCTCTGTATCTGGTTCTAGGACCCCAATAATTTTTCAGAAACTTGAAATTTTGAAGGAACCCAAATCTTACCTCATCATATATAGACTCTGTAAAGTGGTTATAGACAACAATTGAGCAATAACCAGAAGTTAAAATTGTGGAAGCATCTAGGAAATTTACTATGCGGCTCAACCCATCAACAAACCAACGAGGAGCTCTTCCGAAAACTCTTTGCTATAAGCCAATTCGATCCATACCTTCAACTCTTCGCGAGAAGCAGGTTCAATCTGATTCAATCTGATTTTTGCTTCAAGTACCAAAACCGATTCATCAAGTTGTCATCAAACGACTCGATTGAAGACAGGCGAGACTATCCATTTGGGGGATTTCTAGGCGAAGTCGCGACGAGAAAGACTAAAAGAGATTTGAGATCTTAGATCTTAGATCTTAGTCCTTAGAGTCGTGTCTTTTGGGATGTAATATAAGTGAGATCTGAGAAGATGAGTAGATGGCTGTAGACTCACAGAGAGAGAGAGAGAGAGAGTGTGAATATGAAAGACTTAATATGAAATAGAGTTCGGTTCAGAATTGTCAAAAAAGAAATACTTAATATGTTCGGTTATTCGGGTTAACCGAATAACCCAAAATGATATCCGTATAAACTAACCGAACACCGTATATAATTTCGGATATAACCGAAATGTTAAAAATAATCGAATTATCAAAAAAATTCGATTAATTTATTTCGGTTTGGTTCGGTAATTCGGTTATATCCGTTTTTTTTCTCAGTCCTAGTTATTGGGCCCATTATCTAACCATAGAGCAGGGGTGTAGTATAGGGATCAAGATCCTCTACGAAGGTTTTTCTGTGAGAATTTTGTGAGGGTTTTATTGTGAGGTTGATAACATATCAAAAAAGAGATTCAATGGCTCACAACATTTATTTTTTGTCTGTGTATCAAAACGATGTCGTTTTGATAGGAATTTTTTTTACAAGTTGACAAAAAATTTAAAACCACCAAATACTGTTTATTTTTACATATAATTATTTTAAATTTCTTAATTATTCTATATATGATTTTTTATATATTTAATAACTTATCTTGCTGTTAATATTATGATAACTACAAACTTTAGTCAAACAAATAAATAAATATATCGATTATAATTATCGTTAATGTTTTCAATGCTGCTTTAGTTATTTTTTTTTTATTATTGTTTTTGTTTATTTATTTATATTATTATTATAATTTGTATTTATCTGTTCTATAAAAAGAGTTTATTTTAGACCTTTATTATTTATATATTCCTTTATATCTTATTTTTATTATTAATAATCGTTTTACTTTACCTCTCTTAATCCACTGCTCAACGGAGACAATCACCATCACAACTTAAATACTATTTTAAATGTATTCTTTTTACTTTACTTCGTTTGTTTGGTAAAAGTAAACTGCGTTTGGTGACTTTTAATTTTCTGTCAACTTGTAAAAAAAATTTCTATCAAAACGACGTCGTTTTGATACACAAAAAAAAAGAGTTGTTAGCCATTGGATCTCCTTTTTAATGTGTTGTCAATCCCACAACAAAACTCTCACAAGATCCTCACAGAAAAATTCTCATAGAGGATCCGGATCCATAGTATAGTGGGTCTTAATGATCCAACGGTCCTGAAGATATCTTGTAAGTAGTATATAGTACTAGTATATTATTAGCAGTACTAGTAAGAAATAGAAATATGGAATTGATATTTCGGCGGGTTAAATATATTTTTCCTCACTCTATTAGACCTTGATTTACAATTGAACTACAAATTATTTATAAAAAGTGATAAAATCGTCTATGTTTGTTGACTATTTAACAAAAAACTGACGTGGCAATAAGTGGCAGTATATAATTAAAATACGTGGCAGTATATACTTACATGGATTAAATATATAATTAAAATTGTTATATTATTATATACTACTATTTTATTAGTTTCTTAAAATTACTCCCTAGAAAAACTTCATTCCCTTCAAAATTAAAAGATATATTTTTGAAGACAATTTTATATTTTTAAAAAAATATTAATATTTTTTATATAAAAATGTAAAAAATTTATAAAAAAATATAAAATATATTTTAGTTTATTTTATATAAAATATAAAATATTATATTTTTATGTAAAAATATAAAAATTAAAAATATTTTTTATATTTTGAAAAAATATATTTTTTATATTTTATATTTATATTTTTAAAAGATGTGAGACCCCAAATTTATGAATAAAGATTTAAATTTTTTGAAATATTTTTTTTGAATATTATGGTGTGGATTTGATATAATGTTATAGTTGTGGGCAATATTTATAAATTTTACAAAGTAAGCAAGTTGTTATATAATATTCGATTGGTTGGGGAATATTCTTTTTGTCGGGAATATCCGTACAACGGCACAAACATTGGTGGACCTCGCAACAGAATTATTGTTGGATTGAGAAAACGACAAAAATATTTTATGAAAATAACGGCGGAAGTTTTACCGTTAAATGTTGAAACACCCGGTGTTAAAAGTGCAGTAATACGCGTGGTTGCATAGTAGCACACAGTTTTGATTATTGATGCTTACGTGAGAAGTCACTCAGTTTTGTTCAATTATTGCTATAGTAATTGTTGCATAGTATCTCACGTTATTTGATTCAATTATTGTCGATATTTTATATATTATTAAATCAATAATTGAGATAAGTCGGAGATTATCGCCTTCGTTAGTAGAAACCTTCGTTACCTCCACTGTTTATAAATCTTGTTTGATTCAAATCGACACTTTCACGTTACCTGTCGATCTTATCTTTTTGAAAATACTTGCCTTTGATGCGATTTTAGGAATCAATTGGTTAACTACTCATCATGCTTTTCGTAAGGTTGTTAGCTTTCATATTCATAACCAACATATTATGCGAATTCAAGCAACCAAACCACTAAATTTAATCACTGTTATATCAAGCCATAAGTAAAGAACCCCGATCCTTTCGTTGTTGACTTCCTTGTGTGGAATGCACCAAAGCCAGACTATCCGTAGGGGACGTAGTGAATGACGATGGCAAGTTGATAGGTATCAATGTGACGTACTATACAAGTCTTGGATGAGAGTAACAGTTTTGAATGATATTTCTATTGTTAATAAATTTTCTGACGCATTTTTGAAGACTTCTTAGCCTACCCCTAGAGCGTGAAATCAAATTTTGTATTGACCCCAGTACAAAACCCATTTTTAAAACCCTCAAATATTTTCTTCACCCAAAATAAACGTGTATTGTGCCAAAGACGTTGGCTCGAGTTGTTGAAGATTACGATCGTACCATTCAATATCATCGTGGGAAAAACGAACATTGTAGCTGACGCATTGAGTAGAAGATCGTATGCGTTTACGAGTGTGATGTTTTTAACACAAAGACCCATTTTGTATAACTTACAAATGATGGAGATAGAGTTAAAGACTCTAGGGATCCACGTGAAGATAACGAATATACGAGTAGAATCGACTTTAATCGATAAAGTTAAAGGTCACTCAAGCTACTCACCCGGAACTGATGAATGTGAAGAAAAAGGTTCAAGAAGGCATTATCTCAACCCTCAATTTTATTAGTCTATTTGAAATCCTCGATGGAGTAGGAACTGTGGCCTATAGACTCGTTTTACCGCCAAGTATGTCGCGTGTTCATAACGTTTTTCACGTATCGATATTATGTAAATATGTGGACGACCCGAACCACATTATTGAATTAGAACTATACGAAATAACAGAAGATTTAACGTATGAGGAGATACATGTTAAAATCTTGGATAAGAAGGATCGTATTCAACACTCAAAAGCTATACCTCAAGAGTTAGAATTTGAAATAAAGTCAAGGTATCCTCATCTCTTCGGCATACCAGGTACGTACGTAAATTTCGAGGGCAAAATTTCATAAAGAGTGGAGATTATGAGACCCCAAATTTTATGAATAAAGATTTAAATTTCTCAAAATAATTTTTTTTGAATATTATGGTGTGGATTTGATATAATGTTATAGTTGTGGGTAGTATTTATAATTTTTTCAGAGTAAGCAAGTTGTTATATAATATTCGATTGGTCGGAGAATATTCTTTTTATCAGGAATATCCGTAAAACGGCACAATCATTGCTGGACCCCAAAACGGAATTATTGTCGGATTGAGAAAATGATAAAAATATTTTATGAAAATAACGGCGGAAGTTTTACCGTTAACTGTTGAAACACCCGGTGTTAAAAGTGCAGTAATACGCGTGGTTGTATAGTAGCACACGATTTTGATTATTGATGCTTACGTGAGAAGTCACTCAGTTTTGTTCAATTATTGCTATAATAATTATTGCATAGTATCTCACGTTATTTGATTCAATTATTGTCGATATTTTATATATTATTAAATCAATAATTGAGATAACAAAGTTATTAATATTATTATTTGCAATATTAACGATGTCTAGAAGTTCTGCCAAGGAGAAGTTTGGTCACCTAATTGCGCGCCAATAGGGAGAAATCCTTATTGGAAAGCCCCCTCTTTCCTGGAAATGACCTGGACGATTAGTATTGTGAATTATAATAAAGGTGATAAGTTTTGTTTTATTATTATTATAAATGTAATAAAACAAAATACTTTTATAAAGTTATTTATTTTATTATACTATAAATAGAATATATAATATTCTATTATGTATAGTGTCTGCATAGTGTTTACATAGTAATTTTTTTTATATAAAACAGAATACTTTTATAAAGTTATTCATTTTATTAAGCTATAAATAGAATATATAATATTCTATTATGCATAGTGTTTACATAGTAAAATCTTTTTATATAAAACAGAATACTTTTATAAAGTTATTCATTTTATTAGATTATAAATAGAATATATTATATTTTATTTAAAAGATTTTATTTTATTAGAATATTTTATTAATACTGCATAGTAAATTAATATGGACCGTTCATGAATTAGTTACTATTCAGTCCATTCTCCTATAAATAGAAGCTAATTCCATTATTATTTCTTACGAATTCACTAAAACTCTATGTGGGCCCAAATACAAATTAGGGTTCACATGACCTAATTGAATTAAATGCACAATTAGGATTCTGCGATCTCATTAAATGTGCAAATTAGGGTTCGCATAACCTAATGGAATGAAGACGAAAAAGTCAAAAATAAATAGGCGAGAACCGAGAGAAGTCTCCACGGGTCCCGAGGCAGAAGGCTCGTAGAGGCAGCTCGTTTAGGAAATTGATTAAGGGATTAGATTGGTGGTTAGAAGGACAGGGCAATATGGGCGTTATTTTAATAACTAAATGGTATTTTTGGAATTTTCCTAAAAACATGTGCCTAACATGTGACTACTTAATTCCAGGAAACTCTATAAATACCCCTTCCATTCTAGGAAGGGAAGTGGGGGACTCTTTTGGTGACTTAAGGCTTGGATATTTCACCTAAAAGGCACTAAAGGGTTTGGAGCTCTCTTCAGACTCAAGACTTGCACTCTTGGAAGATCAAAGGACTCTTTTAGTGACTTAAGGCTCGGATATTCCACCTAAAAGTACTAAAAAGTTTGGACATTCTTTCGACTCGAAGGACTCAAGAAGGCTCTTGGAATCCCTGCTACCCTAACACGGTTCCCATATTCTAGGAGTTCTTCGATGCGTCGTTGGAGTAATCTCCCACCTGTCGTTCTCCCCTCTTCAATCAACCAATCAATTTCGTGCTCTTCGTGGATTTCTCTCATCCTCAGCCAATACAAAACCCTAACTGGAAAGGCACGATTTACTTTCCCACATTAATTTGGCGACTCAGCTGGGGAGGTGTAGAATTCGTGAAGGGTATGCCCACAACTCGAAGTGGGAGGAAAACAGGAAGAGCTTCACCAATAAATAGCATTACATCATCGGGTCTAGTTCCAAGGCAAGCGAGTCAAGCTTTCCAAGACGTGAATCTAGATCTCGATCAAACCATTCTTGAAGACGCCTCAGAAGGAAGTTCAACATCACCATACATGACTGATCAATAATTAACGAATGTCAGACAGACAGGCGCGGGAAGGCAAGACAAGGAAGAAAGTGGAGAGCAGGAAAATGTTGTGCAACTGAAGATGCTCAAGGCGTTGAAGGAAGCAAAGGAAGAACAAGGGATGATGATGACTATGATGCAGATGCAGAGGAAGCAAGAGGAAATGGAAAATTTCCGCTAATAGTTGATGCAGATTCCCGCTTTCAAGGCCATGTTCCCAGATAATTCACAGGGAAAACATGCAGGAGTGGAGGACAACAACAAAATTAACAAAAATAAGGAGAATCAGACTGCACCTCCATTGACGGAGAATCAGTCTGTTCTGATCATCCATTTGGTGACTTAAGGCTTGGATATTCCACCTAAAAGGCACTAAAGGGATTGGAGCTCTCTTCAGACACAGGACTTGCACTCTTGGAAGATCAAAGGACTCTTTTAGTGACTTAAGGCTCAGATATTCCACCTAAAAGTACTAAAGAGTTTGGACATTCTCTCAACTCGAAGGACTCAAGAAGGCTCTTGGAATCCCTGCTACCCTAACACGGTTCCCAGATTCTAGGAGTTCTTCCATGCGTCGTTGGAGTAATCTCCCACCTGTCGTTCTCCCCTCTTCAATCAACCAATCAATTCCGTGCTCTTCGTGGATTTCTCTCCTCCTCAGTCAACACGAAATCTTAACTGGCAAGGCACAATTTCCTTGCCCACACTCTAGAGAGAGAAACTATAGAGAGAAAGAAGAAAAGTATTCTGCTACTTCACTACTCTTATATCCAATTTCGTCTAAGGTAAGCGGTATTATTTCTTTCGTATTCATGAAGAGAATTATTTTCTTTCAATACTCGTAAGGGGTATTATTTCTTTTGTATTCATGAAGAGAATTATTTTCTTTTAATACTCGTAAGGGGTATTATTTCTTTTGTATTCATGAAGAGAACTTCAGTTATTCCATTCCTTATTATTCTGTTAGAATAACCTGTATACGCGAACTACCCTATACTTGGTGAAATTCTTCTGTTATTCCATTCTTTATTATTATGTTAGAATAACATGTCTATGCGAAGTACCGCATACATGGTAAAATTCTTCTGTTATTCCATTCTTTATTATTCTGTTGGAACATCATGTCTGTACGTTTACGCATGACCTGGTTCCATTATTTATTATTCTGTTGGAATATCCTATCTGTGCATTTACGCATGACCTGGTTCCGTTATTTATTATTCTGTTGGAATATCTTATTTGTGCGTTTACGCATGACCTGGTTACGTTATTTATTATTCTATTGGAATAACCTGTCTGTGCGGTCTATCGCATGCCTAGTGATTTCTTTTGTTATTTCATTCTTTATTATACTCAGTTAGTTAAAGTTTTGGCTTTTATACTCCATGAAATTAGTGGAATATCTTTGATATTTTCGCTTCATCCAGTATCTTTTCATAAAAATATTCTTCTGAGCATTCTTGAATTTTACTCCACAAAGCAGTATCATGTTGATAATTTGGACGTTATTGGTTCCTAGATAAATTAATTCTTGAACTTGTTTTATTGAATTCTTATATCATTGTCATCATTCTCATGTTTATATTATGTTGAAAGTTATATGTGGCCTGTAGTGCATAGATGGACTTGGTATGATTATGACCAAGGATTATTCGGTATAATCATGACCGTAATGTTACAAATGATGTGGTAAAAGTCCTCATTGGCCCGTAGTGCATTGATGGACAGTTGTTGGCATGATCATTGTAAGACCCCGAATTTTATGAAATAAAATTATTCAATTTTTTCTTATAATTATTATTCAGTAAATGGTTAAATTGATAAAAATTTAAAGTTATGGGTGAATTATGCAAATTTTACAAAATACGCAAGTGGCTATAAAATATTCATTGTTGTCGGAGAATATTCGTTTGGTAGTAGAATATTCTTTTTGTCGGGAATATCCGTACGACGGCGCAGCCTTGTGTGGGCCCCATAACGGAAAGCGGTTGGATGAAGAAAACGACAAATATAAGTTATTTATAAATGACGGCGTAGTTTTTACCGTTAATACTGTTAAAATACTCGGTGGTTAAAACACAGTAGCACACGGTATTGTACCAATTATTGATTCTTACGTAAGAATGCACTACTCAATAATTGTTACAGTAATTACTGTTCAGTATTTTATTAATTCAATAATTGTTGCGTTGATATTTTATTTTATTTCAATAATTATCATTACAGAGTATTTTTCATTATCGAAACAATAATTCATATTATCTGAATAATATTATTAGATAATATTATTGGCAATGTCTAGAAAGTTCTATCTAAGGAGAGGTTTGGTCACCTAATTGCGCGCCAGTAAGGATAAATTCTTATTGGAAAGCCCCCTCTTTCCTGGGAACTGCCTGGTTGTCAATATTGTGATTCTGTAATATCATTTGTGAATAATTAATTATTGATTCATATGATGAGAAAAATATTGATTTTATGTGGATATAGATGGAGAAAATTTTTAATGTGACAATTGTTGAAAATTGAAATTTTATCTTTTTCTGATTAAATAATTCATTTAAATATATTATTTTAATAATATATTAACGGTGATGTTTTATAATGAATGTGGAATATGTGAGTATATAAGGAGGAAGAGTATTTTTGTGGCATTAAATGTTTAATACATATTTTGTGTGTTGGTGGACACAATTATTTACCGAATTTTGATTATAGTCTGTAAAATCGTCCGTTTGTGGATTTCAGACAATTTCTGTTTGGAATTTGGAAAAACTTTCTTCTGCAAAGTTTTAGAGAATTGAATTTCCTATAAAAACTCGCGAGATTCGAATTTTTGGACAAAAGGACTATTTATTGTGAATTATTGAAGTTCCGAAGCTCCGAAATAATTGATTTTTGGAAGTTTAAAATAATTTAAATAACAAAAACATTTTTTACATTTTGTTTCCCTCATTTAACATGTGTTAGGGGCTGAGTTCTGATGTTGAGAGCATATGTATGAAGTCTTGAAAAAAATAATAATATTATTATTTTAATAAATTTTCTGCTTTGGTGTTCTAAGCAATTTCCTATAAATAGGGTGCTTAGGTTATAATTGAAAATCACACCAGAAACTGAAGTTTTCTCTCTCTATATTATCGAGCGTATTCTTGTGAGTATTTTGAGTATACTTTGAGTATTGCTATACGGTGCAAGTTCGTTCAGCGTTATTCCAGTCAGAAGTACTATTCTTTTGAGGTAAGGGATAATAAGGGATGTTATTTTATTCGAAAATGATATTATTTCTTCAATATCATTATGCCGAAATATTGGTTGGAAATTTTTATCAAATCTGGAACTTTTTCATGTCGGGGTTAGTATTCATGAGTTACTATTCATGAGTTACTATTCACGAGTTACTATTCATGAGTTACTACTATTCATGACAAAATTGGTTTCTTTTTCTAACCAAATTATAGTTGATTTATGAATATTACTCTGGAGATTAAAACTATATATTGATTATATTGATTTTATTATCATATATAACATTTTTATAACCCTGATGTTGAAATTCTCTTTCACTGGAGTGTAAAGATGGGTAGATTATTGGTATGATCATGACTAGGGTTCTCTTTGGCAAGTAGTGAAAAGTTGAATTGTGACTGGTATGATCATGACCATTGAATTTATAATTGAATATCTTTAGCTTAAGTGCAAAGGTGAATTGATCAATATGGTTATAATTATTGTTTATATAAATTCTGAAATGATTATATATTTCCTTGAGATATTAATATATTTGGCCTGTAATGTAAATATGAACTGTTGAGGAATATCTTTGGCCTGTAGTGAAAAGATGAATTGTTGATGAATATCTTTGGCCTGTAGTGCAAAGATGACTTGTTGATGAATATCTTTGTCCTGTAGTGCAAAGATGACTTATTGATGTATATCTTTGGCCGTAGTGCAAAGATAAATTTATTAGTATGATTATGAACATGAACTGTGATTTGGTATAACCATGATCTTTGATGTTTCAGGTGATAAAAATTATCTTTGTCCTGGATGAGAAAAAGAATTTAGAACAACAATTACGATTATGAGTTATATATGTGATTGTGGACAGGAATTGTTGATTGATGTTATAGAGATAAAACATTGTTGGTGGACTTTTAACATGGAGAAAATAATAGACTTTATAGTCTATTTGACTCTTCTAATGGATTGCTCGTTCCGTTGCAACTATGGTTGATTTTTTTTACCATATGTTCTAAATCTCTGATTTATTATTGATGAAGGCTATTGATAATTTAATTATCTTTAGTCATGATATTCTTTACTGAGCTAGTTGTGCTCACCCTTTTGTTTCACAATTCCTTTCAGGTAATACGAGTGTAGCTGGGTCGAGCGAGGAATAACAGGGGAATAGAACGGTGGTCATCATTTAGTAGTTATATTTGGCGAATCAACTAGGGTGAAGCGAACCCAACGTTGGAAGGGTGTTTTGCCACTGTCATACAAGATGTCTAATGACATACCACCTCGTGTCATCATAAGACATGGATGTGCTCATCCACTTGCTGAGTATATCTACCAGCACTATCGATATGATCTTGGAGTCTATTTGGAATATAACTCTCAATTAGAGACAGTTGAGATAATGATATGTCAGGAGAAGACTTTCCATTGGGAAGAATATGATAGTAATCTTCTAGTTTTTCTTTGGGGTCTATTGGGTCAACCAAGGATAATTCTGTGGCCATATGATATCTTTAATAACTTAGACGCATGACCTCCCATGTACGAAGGTTTCCTTGAGCACTTCCCAAAGATTCTAATTTCTAAAACAGTTTTCGACTATACCTTTATGTAAGGTGTCATTATGAGGTGCTGTTCACGGTTGGGACATGAGTCACATTTGATATATATTTGTATACAAACTCACAGCATATGTGTTGTTGTATTTTGCACGACAATTGTTGTAATAAAGTTGTAGTTGTTTTCTGTACCATGTATTTGGCGACTCAGAATGGGTTGGATGGAATGAAACTATTTTGGGGTTGTCACAGTTGGTATCAGAGCTTAGGGATATGATCTCTGGCGGATATCGGGGAATAGAACTAGGAGGGGAGAGATAAGTAAATCCTTCGCTAGTGTGTCCTACCTAAGCTTATTTGTTGGTCAGTCATAATATCGGGATATTATGTGATATGTTAATTTGTTCAATTAACCCTTGTTTTGAAGCTGTATTCTAGAATGATATCTGAAATACAGGAGATGAGCATTGGAGAAATTATGATGACAGGGAATATGGAATCTTAAAGGAAAGCAAGGTATTCTCAACTCTTTGAAATACCAGGTACGTAAATTTCGGGGACAAAATTTCATAAGGAGGGGAGATTGTAAGACCCTGAATTTTATGAAATAAAATTATTCAATTTTTTCTTATAATTATTATTCAGTAAATGGTTAAATTGATAAAAGTTTAAAGTTATGGGTGAATTATGCAAATTTTATAAAATACGCAAGTGACTATAAAATATTCATTGTTGTCGGAGAATATTCGTTTGGTCGTAGAATATTCTTTTTGTCGGGAATATTCGTACGACGGCGCATCCTTGTGTGGGCCCCATAACGGAAAGCGATTGGATGAAGAAAACGATAAATATAAGTTGTTTATAAATGACGGCGTAGTTTTTACCGTTAATACTGTTAAAATACTCGGTGGTTAAAACACAGTAGCACACGGTATTGCACCAATTATTGTTTCTTACGTAAAAATGCACTACTCAATAATTGTTACAGTAATTACTGTTCCGTATTTTATTAATTCAATAATTGTTGCGTTGATATTTTATTTTATTTCAATAATTGTCATTACAGAGTATTTTTCATTATCGAAACAATAATTCATATTATATGAATAATATTATTAGATAACATTATTGGCAATGTCTAGAAAGTTCTGTCTAAGGAGAGGTTTGGTCACCTAATTGCGCGCCAGTAAGGATAAATTCTTATTGAAAAGCCCCCTCTTTCTTGGGAACTGCATAGTTGTCAATATTGTGATTCTGTAATATCATTTGTGAATAATTAATTATTGATTCATATAATGAGGAAAATATTGATTTTATGTGGATATAGATGGAGAAAATTTTTAATGTGACAATTATTGAAAATTGAAATTTTATCTTTTTTTGATAAAATAATTCATTTAAATATATTATTTTAATAATATATTAACGGTGATGTTTTATAATGAATGTGGAATATGTGAGTATATGAGGAGGAAGAGTATTTTTGTGGCATTAAATGTTTAATACATATTTTGTGTGTTGGTGGACACAATTATTGACCGAATTTTGATTATAGCCTGTAAAATCGTCCGTTTGTGGATTTCAGACAATTTCTGTTTGGAATTTGGAAAAACTTTATTCTGCAAAGTTTTAGAGAATTGAATTTCCTATAAAAACTCGCGAGATTCGAATTTTTGGACAAAAGGACTATTTATTGTGAATTATTGAAGTTCTGAAGCTCCGAAATAATTGATTTTTGGAAGTTTAAAATAATTTAAATAACAAAAACGTTTTTTACATTTTGTTTCCCTCATTTAACATGTGTTAGGGGCTGAGTTCTGATGTTGAGAGCATACGTATGAAGTCTTGAAAAAAAAAATATTATTATTTTAATAAATTTTCTGCTTTGGTGTTCTAAGCAATTTCCTATAAATAGGGTGCTTAGGTTATAATTGAAAATCACACCAGAAACTGAAGTTTTCTCTCTCTATATTATCGAGCGTATTCTTGTGAGTATTTTGAGTATACTTTGAGTATTGCTATACGGTGCAAGTTCGTTCAGCGTTATTCCAGTCAGAAGTACTGTTCTTTTGAGGTAAGGGATAATAAGGGATGTTATTTTATTCGAAAATGATATTATTTCTTCAATATCATTATGCCGAAATATTGGTTGAAATTTTTTTATCAAATTTGAAACTTTTTCATGTCGGAGTTACTATTCATGAGTTACTATTCACGAGTTACTATTCATGAGTTACTACTATTCATGACAAAATTGGTTTCTTTTTCTAACCAAATTATAGTTGATTTATGAATATTACTCTGGAGATTAAAACTATATATTGATTATATTGATTTTATTATCATATATAACATTTTTATAACCCTGATGTTGAAATTCTCTTTCACTGGAGTGTAAAGATGGGTAGATTATTGGTATGATCATGACTAGGGTTCTCTTTGACCAGTAGTGAAAAGTTGAATTGTGACTGGTATGATCATGACCATTGAATTTATAATTGAATATCTTTAGCTTAAGTGCAAAGGTGAATTGATCAACATGGTTATAATTATTGTTTATATAAATTCTGAAATGATTATATATTTCTTTGAGATATTAATATATTTGGCCTGTAATGTAAATATGAACTGTTGAGGAATATCTTTGGCCTGTAGTGCAAAGATGAATTGTTGATGAATATCTTTGGCCTGTAGTGCAAAGATGACTTGTTGATGAATATCTTTGTCCTGTAGTGCAAAGATGACTTATTGATGTATATCTTTGGCCGTAGTGCAAAGATAAATTTATTAATATGATTATGAACATGAACTGTGATTTGGTATAACCATGATCTTTGATGTTTCAGGTGATAAAAATTATCTTTGTCCTGGATGAGAAAAAGAATTTAGAACAACAATTACGATTATGAGTTATATATGTGATTGTGGACAGGAATTGTTGATTGATGTTATAGGGATAAAATATTGTTGGTGGACTTTTAACATGGAGAAGATAATAGACTTTATAGTCTATTTGACTCTTCTAATGGATTGCTCGTTCCGCTGCAACTATGGTTGAAATTTTTTTACCATGTGTTCTAAATCTCTGATTTATTATTGATGAAGGCTATTGATAATTTAATTATCTTTAGTCATGATATTCTTTACTGAGCTAGTTGTGCTCACCCTTTTGCTTCACAATTCCTTTCAGGTAATACGAGTGTAGCTGGGTCGAGCGGGGAATAACAGGGGAATAGAACGGTGGTCATCATTTAGTAATTATATTTGGCGAATCAACTAGGGTGAAGCGAACCCAACGTTGGAAGGGTGTTTTGCCACTGTCATACAAGATGTCTAATGACATACCACCTCGTGTCATCATAAGACATGGATGTGCTCATCCACTTGCTGAGTATATCTACCAGCACTATCTATATGATCTTGGAGTCTATTTGGAATATAACTCTCAATTAGAGACAGTTGAGATAATGATATGTCAGGAGAAGACTTGCCATTGGGAAGAATATGATAGTAATCTTCTTGTTTTTCTTTGGGGTCTATTGGGTCAACCAAGGATAATTCTGTGGCCATATGATATCTATAATAACCTAGACGCATGACCTCCTATGTACGAAGGTTTCCTTGAGCACTTCCCAAAGATTCTAATTTCTAAAACAGTTTTCGACTATACCTTTATGTAAGGTGTCATTATGAGGTGCTGTTCACGGTTGGGACATGAGTCACAGTTGATATATATTTGTATACAAACTCACAGCATATGTGTTGTTGTATTTTGCACGACAATTGTTGTAATAAAGTTGTAGTTATTTTCTGTACCATGTATTTGGCGACTCAGAATGGGTTGGATGGAATGGACCTATTTTGGGGTTGTCACAATCATGACCATTGATGAATACACGAATATCCTTGGCCCGTAGTGCATGGATAATTTGTGGTTGTGATACTAATGAATATCCTTGGCCGTAGTGCAGGGATGAGGTGGTTTATTTATTAAGCTAAGTCTCAGCAATAAAAGTGATAAAAAACCCTTTTAAATCATAGAAGATAGTAGATTTTATTCTCTACTTGACTCTTTTAATGGATTTATTATTCCGCTGCAGTTAAACTTGATATTTGTTATAATGTATCAGTTTAACACTGTTGAATGCTAACGATAATTTATTCTGCATTATCTTAGTCATAATATTTCTTACTGGGCTAGTTGAGCTCACCCTTTTACTTTCATTGTTTTCTTCAGGAAATGAGAACGTAGTAGGGACTAGTCAGGGAACGGAGTGACGGTCCAGATGATAGCATTAGTAGTCCTTACTATTCTATGAAATAGTGTGTTAATAAATGTATTGAGGACTTATTTTGAGTTTGAATACTGTCTAGAAGATAGTATTTGTATTAAAACTCACAGCTCATGTTGTATATTTAAGAATGTATTTGTATTCTGTATCATGTATTTAGCGACTCAGAATAGGTGATGTATACCTATTTTGGGGGCTTCACAGTTGGTATCACAGCTTAGGGATATGATCCATGGCTGAGATGTGAGATAAGAATTTGGAGGGGAGAGACGGGGAATTCATTCGCTAGTATGACCTACCTAAGTTTATTTGGTATTTAATTGGTCGGTCAAAGTGTAGGGATAATATGTGATATGTTAATTAACCTTTGTTTTGTGACAGTAAAATGACATCTGAAAATGTTGAGGTAAGCAATGGAGCACATGAGACCGTTGAGTCACCGTTGATCAATAGCCAGAATAATGTGCAACAGGAAGATGATAATCCTTCTGTAAACAACAACACTGATCAAATGACGAACGACGGTACGTTTAGGAGCTTTTTAGAATTCATGCAACACCAAACAAGAGAGACTCTTGTTCATAATGCATGTAAAAATAATGGCAACCCACGGTCGGTCACCGCTAAGCAGTTCAAGGAGCTGGGACCACTGGAGTTTTTGGGAAAGCCAAAACCACTTACGGTGATGTATACCTATTTTGGGGGCGTCACAAAAGATATATTTTTTTGTAAAAATGGTCTAATATTTTGAAATTAAAGGATTATTATTATTATTATTATCTCTCTGATTTTTTTCTTGAAAATCCTAAATATCATCAAGAAGAAATATTTAAAAAGTCATGAAAAATTTTAAAAAAATATTTATTAATTTTTTTATTTTAAAAAATATATTTTTAATATTTTGTAAAGTTAAACCTATATTTTGTAAAGTTAAAACTGATAATATTTACATAATAAAACCTAAATATCTAAATTCTAATTAAACATAATAACATATTTGTTATATATTTTTTTCAGATTACTGTGTACTCTTCCCCTCCATCATCATCTTCCCCTCAGACGAATCCTTCTTCTTCTTTTTTATTTTGGCTTTTTTTTTTGAATTTCATCTACTTATCATCTGGATTTATTTTTTCAGATATGGGTTTATTATATTTTTTTTTCAGATCTACTGTGTACATCTTCTCCTCCATCATCATCTTCCCCTCCGACGAATCTATTACCGTCGTCGGTGGACTCAATCCAGCGATGGTTGGAGGTTGGAGGTTGAAGATGGACAGATGTTTGAAATAGTAGATTTTGTTTACAGATTCTCAATAAATAAAAATGTTCTTGGCTTTTGATTTGATATGAACATATTTTGAATTTTGGGTTTGATGGGAATGAATTTTGGGTTTGATTTGATCTGTGCTAATTTTGAGTTTTGAGTTTTGATTCTGTGAACGAATTTGGGTTGCCAATTTTTGGTTCTTTCTCTCTCTCTCTCTCTATTCATATCTAATGATATCAAACCAGATTTTAAAAAAAAATCGATATTTGAAGTTTTTTTTATATTTAAGCTTAAATTTAATGATTTCATAATATAAATAACAATTATATTAATTTTCAAAAATAAAAATAATAATTAATTTTTAAAATTTTAGTTATATTTTTTAAGTTTGAATTTATTTTTATGAGTTTTAATTTTTAATTTATACTTATTATTAAACTCATTTATTTTTCAATATGACAACAAATAGAATAATATCACATGAAATAGCTGACATGAATTTTTAGTTTAAAAGTGACGTGACTTTTTCGTTAAAAGTCAACTCATTTAACGGATTTTGTAACGATTTGAAAATAATTTGTAGTTTAATAAGTCGACTATAAAAAAATTCAGTTCAGTGATGCATTTGTAAACCGAGTTCGAGTAAAGTGGAGAAAAATAGATTTAACCCATATTTCGGCAATGCTGCTC